>JANTPZ010103056.1:0-14274 GCA_025593235.1 Vachellia pachyceras
CTAGAAATATCAATTAGCGATGCTACTGTTGTCATTTGTAATTACTATTTTCTATTATGTTATTTCAAGTTTAATGTAATTCCAATTTACAAAGTTACTATTTAATTTTAATTTATTTTTATTTAAGTTTTCATGGTTTTAATATGAAAAATATTAAATTTGGAAAAAAAGTTACTTAACCCACCTTATTTACTTTTAGAAATAAGTCACTTATCTGATCATGTTCCCAAACGCACCCTCTTTTATAAATAAGTCACTTCTTCCACCGCTTTCCCAAACACAAATCACTTTTACAATTTGACTTATTTCCAATCTGACTTCTCCATAAGTACTTCTGCGCATAAGTTACTTATCCCACCGCTTTCCCAAACGGACCCATGATAAATAATGGTTAACTTTTCAATTTTTCTAATTATATGTATCGATGCCTACATTAAAAAAATTTATTCGAATGTTCTCAGAAAGTACAGCAGAGGCTTGCTTGATCTTAGGGTCAAGCTGACATCTCTCTCTCTCTCTCTCTCTCTCTGAATTTTCTTTGAAGGTTTAACTATCTCTACCATTCAAACATCGCTCTCTCTTTTCTCCTTAACTTTGATCTTACAATATCTCCTTTTCCATTTTAGTTTTTACTGTCAAGCTTCTTTACCTAAACTCTCTCTCTCTCTCTCTCTATATTTTGGCCGGCCTCTCTCTCTTGTATCTATATATATATATATATGCATGTATGTATTTATATGTATATATTTTGCTAACTTGTACAATTTCCCCTCGCTCTCGCTATTATTCACTGGCTGTCTCATGCTCTGTTTCCTCTCTTTCTTTCTCGCCCATTAAAGCAAAGCTGAAAACATTCGTAGTTTCAGATTCTTCCATTTTAGGGCTCAGTTTTTTTTTTTGCTTCATGTCGACAAATAGCAGAAGGGTGTGTTTCAGCCCTGATGTGAACGAGAAATCAACTGCCTTTATCAAGCACGGTGGCGACGCCGCCAGGCTGTCGCCGGTGAGCTTCTTACTGCGGCTAGGAGAGAAGGCTGTGGCGGGGGCTATGAAGATCGTTTCCATGAGAAGATCTTCAAGAAAGGTGTCTTCTTCCACCATGATTAGGTCTCGTTCGTTATCTGCAGGCTCTTCTGACTCTCATCGAGCTGAAGCTGTTGAAGATTGCATCGAGTTCTTGCATTCTTCTTCTTCCAGAGAGAGACCCAGTTGAGAGAATTATCATTATAATACGAGAAACATGATATGGCGTGATGAAAAAAAATAATATTACGTTTCGATGTAATTTGAAGTCTGTCTTCTTCGTTTTTTTTTGGGTTTCTGATTTCTGAAGGATTATTAGTGCTTCGTTGTTTCTGTAGAATTTGAAGAGGTACAAGTTAGAGAAGAAGGTAAGCTCTTCTGATTTTTGATGATCAACTTGTTCATGACATGAGTAAGAAGCTAATTAGAATTAGAATTAGAATTAGAATTAGAATTTGCAGCCTCTTAAATTTCCTGCCTTTTAGGTCATTTTAGTATCCGTGTTTGATCAAAGGGCTAAATGTTAGAGAAGTATTTAATTAATTGCAGTGAAATAATTCATAGGGGTAAGTTTTTTGGAATGAGTTTCATTTTTTTCCTGTGTTTTTTGGCCATTTGATCTGTATTTGATCAGTGGCTGAATGTTAATAATGTAATTTGATTTAATAGGGGTAAGTTTTGAAGGTAAAAAAGATGTCTAATAACTCAATGTCAATATATAACTTGAGAAGAGATTCTTTGCAAAGATTTGCAGATTGTTAATATGCAAAAGTATCGAAATTATTTACAAATTCAAACCATTCCCATTAGATGGAGCAGAACAGGTTCAGATTAAAAGGGTCCAGTGTTTAGCATCCACGGTCTGTTTGGTAAAGCGGTGGAGAAGTACTTATGGGCTTATTCATACAAGCCGATGCAAATATGTGGAGGACATTGTCTCGTTTTACGGAAAAACACTGCTGAACGTGTTTATAGCTATAAGTCAAGCGTTGCCAAACAAGCACATGGGCTTATTCACACAAGTCGAGGCAAGTATGTGGAGGAGATTGTCTCGTTTTACGCAAAAACACTGCTGAACGTGTTTATGGCTAAAAGTCAAGCGTTACCAAACAAGCACACTAACTACATATTCTTTATTACCATCTTATGGAAAATTATAACTTTTATCTATCTTAACCATTCTTAGATGGCAAAAAAAAAAAAGAAGCAACCATTCTAAAAAAAGATATTTCAAAAATTGCTAAAACTGAATCTTTAAAATACTCTACTTAAGAGTTCGGGCTCATTTAAAAAAACGATCGATAACTGCTTTTACAATTCACAAAGTAAATAAAATATATAAAAAGTATCTGCAAATGTGAAATTCGTAACATTCAATTGTGATTGACTTTCTTGAATTATTTAGCGCCGCCTATTTTGAATGCCATGCATATGTTTGGCTCAATTCATTTAAACAATAATCTGTCTTTATCTTCATTATAATACATATCTTCAAATAAGTGATTCTTTTTCAAGGGAGGTATTAATTATATTTTTTTAAAAAATAGGATTTAATGCAATTTTGCCTCTTGATTTCTTTAAAATAAAATTCATGATTTTAGTTATGAATAGATTTAAAAATGTTTTTATTTTCAAATGAATTTAATAGCTTAACTATCTCTTCCTAATTTTGATGAGGTAGTTAAAATTCTCTTATAAAATAGAAATAAGGCAATAGCACTTTCATTTAGGAAACGGATTACCTGAGTAGCGGCTCAATTTATACCATTGTAAGATTTTTTTTAGCATGTGTATCATTCAGTTTTCTGAACCTACCTTATTTTAACTAAAAAATTTATTAGAAATATTGAAAAAAAAACTTTACTATCAAATATCTATATAAAATTTTTGGATCTATTTGAATTTGACCAAAATATTTATCCCAATTCAGGATGATATAAATTGAGCCAAATAGAATCATAACGGTTGGAAAAGCTAGATAGAACCAGATACATCCTTTTATGGTCTTGCTTAATTCGATTTCTATTAATGTTGACCTTAATAAACTCTATAGATAAAATGAGTATGTCTGAAAAATTAGGTGTTCTACTTAAAAACTAAAAAAATAGTTTAAAGCTGTTGAATATTTTCATAGCATTTGTTGATTTATTTTCAATTTTTAATAGCATTTTATATTGGCTTACTGTGAGCCTTTAGATTAATCTTAACGGACTGACCATATGAAGACGCTGAGGGATGCTGTGCTAAGGGAGCGTGCCACTGGCACAATCCGAACCCGTTGATTTTTTTCTTTGAGTAGATACTGAATAACATTAACTCATGAAGAGATTGCAATAATAAGGGATTAGATTCCTTAAGGTTTGACTCAATTGAGGCAGTTAACTTGATGATGAAAGGATGCACAATGAATCATCTCTATAGCAATATTGTTAATGAAGCAAGATTGTTAATTAACAAAAATTAGTGTGCTTGTTTGGCAGCGCTTGGCTTGTAGCCATAAGCATGTTCAACAGTGTTTTTCCGTAAAACGAGACAATTTCCTTCACATATTTACCTCGAATTGTGTGAATAAGTCCATAAATACTTCTCTACCACTTTGTTAAATGGACACAGTAAGTGTTGATTAATTATGTTTCACCGTAACGTCGCTGCATATTAATATCTGAAGATGTTTAGGAAAAGAATGCAATTACTAAAGTGCCCAGCAAGTTTAATTGGGGAGGCATGAAGATTCTGAAAATCCATGCACCATCATCATTACAGTACACAGTTCTCAGACAAAAGCATTCTCGAGTACCTAGGCCTCCTCCATGCATAATTGAACAATGTCAGACTCACATCATGTTCTGGGAAGCACTGCATTAGTAATATTTTTATAATAATCATCATGTGTTCTGCATTTGAAAGATACTATACAAAATATCACATTTTTTAAGCAATCTTCTACTTATTGTTTTCAAAAATTACTGAGTTCTCAGAGAAATGAAATAACTTGCTAAAAAAAATTCAAACTATTGATTATAGAGATATATAAGTTGTTATTTATTGTACTAAAATTTGTTATTGCAAACTTATTGGACTAAGTGATTTTCTTTTTTGGGACACTTTTTTTATTATTAAATATAAAAAATCATGATCAATAAAATACCAGCAGATCAGTGAATATGGCAACGGCATGGCAATCCCCTTTGCCATATACATAACCTTTTGACCAATGGAACTGTGGTGCAATGGGCCATTGCTGAGGGAACTCTGACAAACATTTTTCCATGCAAATACAAAGCTGTCTTCATGCTTCTTCAGAGCCCTATACTGGGTGTCTGGTAACTGTGCCCCCACTTAAAAGCAAAATAAAAAAAAAAAAGATAACAACTTGATGCAACCCTACCATTGTTTCTGTCACAGTGATCTCAACTCTTTTTGTCTTGCTTCTGTCTAGACAACTCTGCACAACCCACGTTATAATTCTTTACTTCCATGCATTTAGTATAGTTACAAAAAGAGATGTTACTCGCACCTTTCAAGTCACGTAATTTACAAATTGTCTATTGAACAATTAATTATGAGATTCCATGCTTTATTGCAGCTTACTATGGCGGGCCAAAAAAAAAAAAGTGCAGCTTACTAACAGATGAGACCCCTAGCAATGCAGAGTTCCATCTTTCCAGTTATATACAAAATATGCATTTCGTGTTTACTTTTTATATTTTCTAATATTCATTCATTTATAAATATATCTAGTCCTAATTACACAGAAGCTTCAGTCTAACATTATAAAAAAAGGAATTATTTGGAAAAAATTCTAGACCAAAACCAGTGAACAGTTACAAGCTCGGACTATCATCTCTGAAGGATTTGTGATGAAAATGATCACCAGCAGGTAAGATAACAATGATGATAGTAGAAAGGACAAAAAATTCAAAGATGAACTGAAATTTATTACAAACAGAAACTAAGCATGAATAAGCATATACTTATATCAGATGTGAACTAGATTTACCTAATAATGCCCCACACGTAAGCCCATAATTTCCAATCCACTAATCATATCACAGCATGACGAAAAGAATAAAGATTCCAAACAGCATTATGATTAAGCAGTGCAAGGCATGTTATGAAGAATCCAAGGAGAGATTTTCAAGAAGTCGGATTCCCTGAGTGGAGGCCTTTTTCAACTCAAGGGCTCTCTTGTAAGGAGGGGCAATAGGTGGCTGAACAGGGTCCAAGCTCTGATATGTTCCCTCAGCAACCTTAGGCAGTGGATATGAGCGATCAGAATCATACCCACTCAGGTCCCCGCAAGCTAAAAATGGAATATAAACCTTGTTTGGTCCTTCCAACCACCCACTACTGCAATCTGCACACAAGCATGCGTTTTCAGTCACGAGACCAACTCAAGGCTCTAGTCTTTATATAAAGAAGAAAAACCCATTTTGGTCCCTGACAGATAGGTTAACTTTTACCTTGGTCCCCATCGATGAAATTCAAATTCTTACAAAACCCATCCATTCTGATTCGGTTTCACCCAAACTTTAACACCAAAACTATGTTATTGACAGGATGTCATTTGCCACCCATTAGGCGGGCTAAATTTACCATCCAGTAGTAACAGCCAATTCAGCCGATTATTAAATTCATTATAAACATTAGATGCAAATGAAATAGAAAGGTGGCAATCATATGTGAATGACCAAATTGAAAGTCCACCCTCTTGTCAAGGACCAAATAAGGCTTTCTTTTGAGGAAAATGGAAGGCAGTAATTTCTCAGATTATGATGCTTGAGAGTACTAGAGAGGGAATGAATTTTAGAAGCAGAATTACTTTATATAAAAGGCAATATATTAGCTAAAGGGATTGAATATACCTATATCATCCGCCCCCGATGGACTTCCAACCTTCTCTAGCAGGCGATGCAAATCTTTGGGATTGAATCCTTCAGGAGGGGAATAGTTTTCGCAAACTGCAAATGCCTCTGGAGGGGGGAAAAGGTAATAATTAGACCAAATACTAACAACTATAACTTCCTACCATCTGAACAAAAATTAGCATCGGTATTTCTAAATTAAGTAGTATAAAGATGGGAAGATTAATGAAGCAGATGATGTATAATAGGTTCTCCATTTAAATAACCAGAAGTTCACATACACAACTTTCATCCATAAAAGGCATGACTCTCAACTCCTAAGTGATTTCTTCTAAGGGGAAAAACAGTAAAGAAATCCATGTCAACAGTTAAAAACTTAAAAAAACAAGTGAAGGGAAACTAAAATTTACCTATGCTAGAATTTCGACTGCTTTTTGGTTTTGCAAAAGTCACTACGGGGAAAAATAGCTTCAGCTGCAAACACAAACAAATAAATATATTAAAGAAACATAACACGTGTAATCATAAATTTAGGTAGACATAAAAATAATAAATAATTAAAACTACTATTAAAAACATGATTATGCAACGGAAGAAGATTCTAGGGTTTAGGAAGATTCAAAAAACAAAAGGCTATTGGTAGCAGCAAAGATTCTAGTATCACAAGGACGGCTGCAATTTCAGATACTTGCATGAGTGGGCTCTCTTAACCATAGAAGAGAATTTCTGTTAGTCATGGAATTAATTGAAAAAATAAAATTCAATCCACTTTTACTAGTGCACCTTTCTAGTTATCAAGAAAGTAACTCCAAGTTTTTCCATTTCTAATCCAACATGCTGACTTCTTATCATCTAGTCAGCTCATCATTTTCTGTCGAAATGATGTTGGAGAATTTTACTAGCATCTATAAAACATGCATCCTAACTTTAAGAATCATAAATCTCATGGCGTTGGATTGCTTATACTGTTTCCAGAGCTTCTTATTCTTCAGTCTCATCACTGTGTCTACCTTTGAAGACTGGCTCTTAAATGGCATAGTTATGATAAATCCTACATTGAATAGCCACAATTATTGTTGAGCTTAAGTGATACAGTCCTTCCTCCTAAGGGTGGGTTACCATGCTTCCTTAGGTCTCCATCCAAAATCTCTACTCAAAGGAATTGCAACCATAATTGTCTATCATAAGTCTCAGAGAAGGACATCTATTGTTAACTTCACATGGACGTCGCAAAAGCTATCTGGATAGGTTATGGAAGATATAAATGCAAAACATGATTAAGTCAGCATCAAATTAAACCTGACAGTATAGGAGGCTTGTGTCTTTTCCTCTAAATATCTTTGCAATAAACTTGCCTCCCTCCTTGAGTACATGAGTAACAATTGTTAAACCCTGCAAGAAGTAATCCGACAAGCGTTAACCTTCAACACAACCTAACCAGATTGCCAAGAATGATTATAAAGCAGTTAGCAAGATGAGGAATGAATCATTTAGGTATGCAGTTCATATACACCGTCCAAAATGAAGGGCTTCCGTACTTTCCTTGCAAGAGAATAAATAGGAATGAATAGACATCGAGTCATCAGCATACAGCCACAATTACAAAAGTTGTTTACAACAACAGTTTAAGGACTTACTGCTAGTATCAACTGAGACTGAACAAATTCATCCATGTCATGAAGACCTGTGACTGCACAAAAATATGGAACAAATCTTAGTTTGCTAGCCTTTACATAACTATAAATATCATACATAAAGATATTTTGAAGTTAAATTATAAACGCCCTTTACCATCAGGAGCACCATCACACACAACCAGGTCAGCTTTGCACCCATCAAAATGTCTAATAACCTGAAGAAAACAAGAAAAATGACACTTCCACATACTTTGGTACAACAGCCAATTGAAGAAAATCAGATGGGTAGGCAAAGCACAGCATCGAAAGAGCAAGTTCTATACTTTTAGGTTCCAACTAATCAATAGAGGATGAAAATATAAGATAATAGAATTGTTTAAAGACCAGGTCAGATCTATATAACCTTGTGTGACCATACAAAGGAACTGCAACAACTTGCATAATTGCATTTTGCACACGATTACATTGACTTTACATAATTTCATTTTGCTTGACTTTCTTTCAATCTGATAGCTATCTTCTGACTCTTTACTGCATTTCTACCATCAGGGTTTCTTATCTCCGATTCCAAGAAGAAAAGAACAGCAGGAGGGAGTTGCAAGTATGTAGTTGACATTCAAACAAACCGAAAGCAACGAGTATATAATTTTATGATAGAAGTATATAGATAAATGACTTAAATCCTTCAATAATGGATCCTAACCCAAATAACCTCAGAAGTCAGAAGTTTAATATCGGTATCGTGCATTATCTACTCTACCGACCCACAAAAGAAAATCAGTTACATCTAAAATGGAAAGAGACAAGCAAAACATTAACTTCTTAATAAAATTCAATGATTCAGATTGTTAATTATACTAAAATAGAAGGCTTAAATGGAAGATTTGAGATAATACTGCTGTACTACATACCACTTCAGCTGTACGAGCATTAGTTATATCACCCTGCACCTGAATGACACCTTCAATTGGAGCCATTGGCTGTAGATCAATAGCAACTATAAGAGGAAGATCATCATCCCTGCATATCATGGTGTAGCAGGAAATTTATGTTCTTGATAGAATGACATTAATGATAATCAAAATGTAAGCAGTAGATATTTGAAGATAAAGTTCATGAATGTTTGTCCTCAAATTTAAAACTTTAAAAAGTGGTCAGTGAGTTTTAGTGATCACTTACAAAAACATCATATTTGCATAATGACTAATTGTTCATCAAAACTAAATTGAATGACTGCTAATATTGTAAAAAAAACGACTACTTTAAGGCTGTACCTTAAATTATTTGTTTTTAGGCAAAGGAAAAAAGTATACATAGTTTATGAAGAAATATATATAATACACAAAGCATCAATGCTCAAGATTAATTATATGATAGCGATACCTATAGAGCAATTTTATTATCTGCTTATCGTCAAACTCGCATTCTGTTTCTGATATGTTGCTCTATAAGGAAATACATATCTGAAGTGCATGGTACATTCAATGCATAAATGCTCAATAAGGATACCATGGTTCATACTCATTTGCAATGTCAATAATGGTGACCCTATCATGCAAAAACTCATCAATGGGAAAGTGAAATGCTTTTAGGTGCTGATTTAACTTGCATTAACCCATATTTCTAAATTGGTATACTGAAACCTTAAAATCAAGGAAATCCTAAAGAAAGCAAAGAACTTTCCAAGAAAGTGAACTTACTTTGTATCAGGTGCAAGTTTTGCTGGGACATACAGTTTACGACTCAAAACCTGAATAAAATCCAGTTATTAAGATGAAAACAATACAAGATCCAAAAATGCACAAGCATAACTCAAGATTCTCTCATCAGTGTTCCACCACCAATAACTTATCTAATTATCAACATCTGCAAGGTGTATTGTGCTTACCATTCTTAATAATGTCAAAACATTATTCAGCAAATCTTCTGTTTTTAGATCAGTCAATGTATTTTCCCTTAACCTAGCATATCGATAAAGTAAATCTGGCTCTTTTGGTTGTACTCTTCATTCACCCTCTATCAACAGTGTTCTTTTAGCATAAAGGAAAAAAGGAAAACCAGAAATGTACTGCTACCACCATTAGTTGTGTATTGTTCCACACCTCTCTTATGCTCAATATTATCATATTTCTAATCACTAGTACCTGACTCCAACTACCAGGGGCAGCACATAAATCTACCACCCGTTTCACTCCTGCAAAAGAAATTGTAACTGTAAGCCAAGAAAGGGAATTTGCGCACATAGATACATATATACGAATACACACGCACACAAGTGCGTGCGTGTTGTGCTATTAAATTGTGAACTACAAAACTCGCTAAACCTCCCAGTTAACTTTTAAGGCGCTAAAGCCCAAGCTTTCTGGTAGACGTTGTAATCTCAAACATGGTAAGATATTTGCCAATCCTTAATTTCTATTTCTATCAACACTAATCACATTCTCAGCATCAAATACAAAACGGAGGGCAACGATTCTGACCAAGCCAATGAATTCATTTGTTTCTCCAAAATGATAAATCAAAAAAGGCAAACAAAAAGTTATTGTGGAAAGTTATTCTGAATTTCACCGACAAAACACGCACCTTGAAATATGTTGAATTCCTCATCTATTTGAAGAAGTTTAAAGGCACTTCGAGCACGCCAGCCTTCCTCTTTTGCTTTCCGGTAGTAGATATCCTGTAAAAAGAAGGGGAAACAAATCCAGCTGAATATAAAGAAGCAACAAAATAAGAGAACGTAATCAGAGCGATATAGCAATCATACCCTCTTATCCCTCGAAGCCTTGCCCATGGTTTTTACTTGCTGCCTTATAAATTTTGTATCCGAAAATACCTCCTTTCACCAAGAATACTCTTAATGTTAGTGTTCCAAGAACCCGCCAAGCATTCCGGTTTTGATAAAAGTAATAAGGTCAAAGAGGAAGAGGATGAAAGAGAGTTAAAATTAGTTCGTCCGCGATTAAGAGGTACAGTTTCTTTTGAAGCGCAGACGCGGCGCTATACGTGAACAATATGGCCAAAAGAACAAACAAACCCAGAAACAGAGGCTGAACATTTATTTATTATACTTGGTAAACCCAAAGTCCCAAATAAACCCCATATTCTTATATTAGATATGAGTCAGGAATACATAGAGAAGTGCTTTTATACAAATCGAGTTGATTATCTCGTTTTACAGAAAAACTGTTAAACGTGTTTTTGGGAGTAAATAAGCTTTTCCAAATAAGTATATTTATCATTGCCTACTAATGACTAATAATAAATAATATTTATTTCTTAACAAAAACTTTCATTCAAGAATAATCGCTTCGGATTTTTTTAAAAAATTAACTCTCACTTCAAGTTCTTCTTTCCTTGTGATTTTGTTTATTTGAAATAATCATGGATCAATTATACAGAATATTGTCCAACGGTATTAATCTGACATTATTTAATCAAGATGACTTCCGTTGAATTAATCTTTTTTTAAAGAAAGGGAGATCTGGATTGAGATTTAATTTTTAGTTGTACCCAAAATTAGTGAGTTCAAGAACGAAAATTAATTCTCACTCCACCATTTTCATAGTTTAAATTTTTTACAATCTTGTATAGTAAATTGCATGTTTTTTTTCATTATTTGATGAATCGTGAAAGAAATAGTACAAATTATAGGGCCCTCTAGCAATGTCTTCTATTTTAAGTAGTAACTTTGTCATGTTCAATTCTTTCGCATTTTGTTTGAAAAAATTAGAACATTTCCCACGGTAATGTAAAACCTTTGTTTAAGTAATAGTTTAAGAAATAAATAAGATTTCGATTTTTTCATTTTGCTAATAAAAGGTTAAAATATCTCTTATTCATAAAGTTTATGGATTAGCTTTCAACATTTGCACAAGTAAAAATAAAGTAAAATTCTAAAAAAAAGCATTATTTTAAGCAAGTAAAGAGTAGAGAGGAATGTGAAAAGATTTGACAACGAATAGAATAGTCACAATCAGAAATAGATAAAGCTGGAAAAAAGAAGGTTAAAGTTAAAACGTTACATTTGACAAATTTCCTCGGATGAGGTTGGGTTCAAATCTAGCATCTAATGGCATAAATATAATACAAAAATATCAAGAATGGAAAGCTTCAAATGTAAGATAATAACTAGTTTGGACCACTTTGAAAGAAACTCCAAAATCAGCTGCCACTGACAGCAGGGACTGTCACTGGCTTTGCATCTTCAGCTTTCTCATGCTCCTTGTTCAGCATCTGCAAATCAAATAGCTCATTTAGAACATTTGTTCACACAAACCACTTTAGTCTTCTTTCTTAGGAGTAGAAAACTCACCTTATTATTAATCAAGTTGTGAAGTGCAATGACGCTTCGGATCAGAGAAGAAAGGTATATGACCAGCATCATGTCGTTTGTTTTCACTGCAGAGGTACAAATGAACAAGCATTGTTATTATTATTGCAATCACGCTGGTAGATCCAAGGTTAAATAAACTAGAAATTCAAGGGCATACATCTATGACTTTCAATCTATTCTAGGCTAGACTCGAGTATAAAACTTCTCAACTAAGTTTTGTTAGGGACTTTATGCATTGGGTTTAGAGCATTTTCTGTTAGGTTCAAACTTGAAAGGAATCTCTGGCCAAGAAAACAAGGAATGAATCTTAACCTCCGAAAAGATGCACCTTCTATTTTTTTTAAACCAAAAAAAGGCACTAGACCAGACTTAAAGTGAAGTTCCTTGGATCATTCCTATCAGATTCTTCAATAATGGAAGAATTTTATTTAAGGACAAACAATGTGCTGTTGAGCTGCAGAAAAACATTCACCTATTGTGTTGTAATGAAAAACCAAATAGAAAACGCCTATAAACTACACTTAAACTTGATCCTTTAATATTAAGCATGTATTACCTGCAAAGGCCTTGATAAGCTCTGACACGTTGAGATTAGGAAGGAGGTTGAACACATCCTGCAATTCGTTTAGTGCACAAGTGAACTCTATGAGATGTGATTGTTTCATGCAGGAAGCTATCATGGACAAAAAAATTCTAAGACCAACCAGGTTATAAGTGGCACAATCAATGCGACTAAATAAGAAAACATTCAACTGCAAAAATTTTGTCCACAATGGGTAGTACCCATGTAAAACCAGAAAAAGCACGAATGATAAAAATGGATATCTATGACAGTTCTTCAGATATAGCTTTCGGACATCTAGCTGCCTATACATCCAAGATACTCTATTTTGTGAAGTGAATAATTATCGCAAATTTAAGTGATTCACTGGTACCTGCAGATGGTAAAGTATCTCATGATTCAATGGAAGCTTTTCTTCAATAACCAGATCAAGGTAACCCCGTATCTCTTTTAGTCTAGCGTCTAATCCTTTTAGCGCAGTAAGTTTACCAGAAACCTGAACAAAGAAGGCAGTTTGTCAGTTCAAATTCTATACCAACCACATAAGATTGTACAAACCAAAGTTTGGGATATGATTGGATTGAGGAGAATGGAAGGTTGAATCCAGACCTTCCTCTTGGTTTATATCTAAAACAAAACTCCTCTTCCCCTTACTTTCCATCTCTCCTTTATCATTCCCCTCAGTCCAAACACACCCGAACTCTCTAGTTGCTACTGAAAAAAGTATGATTGAAAACAAAATAAACTGCTTAAATGACAAAGGAGAGGAAAATGCAAGATTGGAACCTCGGTTGCAAGTGTACTGATGGTTGTATCCTTAACATCCCTCAACAAGTGTTCCACTCCTGAACAAGAGTATTCATATATTAGTACGCGTATTGAATAAGGATAAAAGCTAACATAAACTCAACATCCATCTACAGCGGCTGATTGGCAAAGATGTGCTAAATGCCAGTAATGAGCTGCAATGTTTATCGCTTAAGCATACCAATTTCCTCAACCTCGTGAGCAGCAATCTCTGAAGGCACGTGAACAAAAACCTTCTGGCTCTTTTGTGTAGCATTCTGTTTTGATAAATAAGCATTAGCCTTTATTAAGTATTTGAAGGGAGAGAAAGTAATACTACTTCAATCCCCAAGAATATATCATCATGCAAATCATCCATCACTATAGATAGCATATTGTCCTCACCTCCTTTACTTCTTCAACGTCATAATAAGCCTTGGTAGGTATCCCTAACTCCTTAGGCTGGACATCAATGATGACCAGCACAGGATTCGGGACATAGCTAGCACAATGCAAAGAGATAAAAAAATTAGGAGAGAAATCTAGCAGAGTTTGAGTGGAAAATAATATCACACGCCAAAAGGCTTTACAAGAAGTGTTGGGACAACTATCTTTTAAAAGAAATACCGAACATCCTAACGAGTTTTCACAGGGTGCAGTAGATAAAATTTATTTCGTGCACTTTTTCTCAGAGAAAATCATATATACTCTACAGAAATCCTTAATAAATGAAGATACATGTTCTTACTTGTGGAATAATATGTGAATGTCAAGATCATTCTCCCTTAGCTTTGGGCCCGTACTATACCAACCCACAACATGCTCCTTGGCTAAAAATGGTCACCATGAAAACACGTTATTAGCATGAATGATATACCACAAAATCCCAAGACAAGAATTGTTGATTCAAGATTACCATTTATTCTCTTGAACATAGAAAACATAGATTCGTGGTAATTGTGGTCAAGGAACCAGATGCTTGGGTCCTTGTCGTCTTCCTCAAATGGCACTGAAATTACAAGATCATTCATATTAATGGATGCTCAAGAACTACAAAATTCTAGAAAA
>JANTPZ010103058.1:0-12651 GCA_025593235.1 Vachellia pachyceras
GAGATTATGGACTCCATGCCCTTCACAACTCACAAGTATCTCCAAGTCAAATCTGTTGTATGTAACTCCTACTTACAATTCTCCTCGGCTTTGAACTTGTGTCCCCCCAGTCTGATAATTTACTGTATAAGCAATAAGGGAATCTGCATAGCTTTTGTGTTCTTGGTCTTACCAGTAAAGAACTGCTTAGTTTCTGAAAGATGGTCTTGTGTTGGACTCCATCGATTAATCACTATTTTAGAAATCACAAAGTTGTCATTTCTACATCAAATCAAAATGCATGCTTCCATCACATTGCTCATTTTCATTTGTGTTTGGGAGTCTATAAACAACCCGTTTATGATTCATATTTTATAAATATAAAAAATAAAAAATTGTGAAATCAGCCTTTTAACTCGACGAAGACTTAAATGAATAATATAAATGTTTAAAAGATGATTTATGAAAGTTGCAAGTGATCCGCGAAGGAATGTACACGTGGTGTATTAATGAATAACTGTGACAATTGCAACGATTTAGTTCTGTTGTTGGTTGTAACTGCATTAGGTAGCTGTTAATTCTATTAACCGAGTCCCTTGTCTCTTTTATTAATGTATTGAAGGATATGGAATTAAGAACTTAGACTTCCATTTCTCTCTTTCTCTGTCTCTCTCATTAGCCTATATCAACAAGTATCCACATATTAATTTATACAAGTTGTAATCTGGATTAAATAGCTAAATTATGGTGATGGGATTCTAATTTATTGTAATCTATTATAATTATAATTATGTTAAATTACATTTTTATGCTGTAATTAGTAGAATGCAATAAGAGTACATATAATCCCTTTCATGTAATCAAACTAAACATTGCCATATAACTCTACATTGAGACATGTCAAAATTACTTCTTTTCCATTTAGATCATGACCACGGAAAAAGTACTTCCTAAGTGTGTGGTTGGTAACACTTTCAAAATCATGATTTTGGGTTAAACCATGATTTCACAAGCAGAATAGACAAACACTACTAAATTCCAGAATCATTTTTAATCCTAAAAATCATGATTTTGTTGAATTCAAGCAAACACTCTTTCTTCTTCACTATAACAAGAAAATCATGATTCAAGAATGAGAAATCAGGTTTTTCTGGAATTATTTTTCCTATAAAATTATTTTTTTTTTATTTTCAAAAAGCTAGTCCAACCAAATTTTATTTTAAGGTGTAATTATTACTTGATTTTAATAATATCCTATTTCAATTTCAACTTTAAATATAATTAATATCTGAAAATATGATATTAAATAAAAATAAATAAATAATTCTTAAAAAACTTAAATTTTGTTTCTTTTTCCTGAGCCACTGCACGAAATTGATTTAAGCCGACACCTTATTTATTCATTAAACAAAAAGAAAACTTCTTTGGCAAAAAATAAAAAATAAAAAATAAAAAGAAAACTTAAATTCCAGAAAATTCAAAATCGTTAACTGTCAAGCCTGACCAGTTGTACGCGTGTTAATAGAGTTCGATCTGGACCGGCTCCCTTCTCGAATTCTCGCTGATCGTTAAAAGTATGATTCGATGCCTTAACCCCAGTGGGTTTTGAGCTGTTCCTATCAGATTATTCCAACCTTTTCAATTTTTAATATTATTTCATTTTAAGGGCTCCTCTTCCACTTCTCAGAAGGAAAATCTAGAATCTAAAATTATATTTAAAAGCACTGGGGAGAGAATGAATGAAGAAAATAAAGAAATAAATCATTCAGTAGCCTAGTCTGAAAATGGACACATCATTGTTAAATACGACGGAATGACGAAAGGGTATAAATTTTATTGCTAATTACAGTACAAAATTATGGGAATTCCCAGGAATAAGCATCGAAAAAAAATATAATGTCGGGATCAAAATAATCCAAAATCAATGAAATAAGTAAGTAATCGCGAGAGCAACCAGCATTAGAAAATAAGCAATCCCTTGATCAATGGCGGTGCCTGCATCAAAAACCCCACAAATACAATAGAATCAGAAAAACCCAGATTTGGCATTGGAGGATGGAAATCGATGAGAAAAACCAAGGCCGTAAAGACTAACCGAAACTTGAAGGAGGAGGTGCCAGAGAAGAAGCGAGAGCTTGGCCGAGGTAAGAGAAGGCCATATGCAGAATAGTGAGAACTGGGAGGGCAAAGAGGTTAAAAGATCTCATCGTACGAGAATGGAAGACGGAAGAAGCGAAGCGCAAGGGATTCAATTTGGTTTAGGGTTTGCCGATAACGGGGACGGGGTTGAGTAAGGGATATGTTTATAGAGAGCCCGGGGGTGGGGGGGTTGGGTAAATTCGAAGAAATTTGGGTTATAATGGAAGAGTCAGCGAACTTAAATTTTGAATAATGCGTGAGGTGGCGGCTTGTTGACTTGACTGCGAAGCACACACTGAGGAGCTCATTCCCATTTGTCCAACGCTTAATAAAAATTTGAATCATTGGCTCCGTTTGGATAGTCCGTTGGAAAAACGAACACAGATTCTGAGGTAGTTTATATGAGAGGAAAAGTGTCTCGGTAAGCGCACCCGTTGTGCAAACGGGCTTACCAAACGGAGCTATTTTATTTTCAAAATCAAAATGATTAATTTTAAATTTGAGAGATTAAAATTAGAATAAAGATATATTTAAGAGATAAAAATTATATAAACCTAAAAACACATTTTTTTCTAATTCGTCTGGATATCATTGCAAGATAAGAAAAAAATAATACTTCATCCATCCAATATTATATTGTTTTTTTGTAAGCAAAATCTTATATTTATAATCCAGTGAATAGAATGGTTTAAGCTGACTCCTCAAAATCCGCCCTATTGAGATTAAAAGAAAATTATTGATTAAAGATGTAAAAATAACCATTTAAGGCATGGGAAAGCTTAGCAAAATAATGAGCTGTGATTAACTTTTTCGTAGGAGTATAAACAAATGGCTTATTTGGATAGTCCGTTGGGAGAACGATCATAGATTCTGAGGTAAATATGTGAGAGAAATGTGAGTATGCTTTGTCAACGTTTTATTGCATAATTATTGATTAAATTTGATGCGGTAACATTTTCCGTTAAAAGAAACTAACGGCGTTAAGTTTGAAGGACTAAAAGTGCACTTTTTAAACTTAAAGGACTAAAATGAAACCTAACTTAAACATAAAGGATTAAAAGTATACTTTAACCTAATAATTATATTAAGATAAAATTTAATTTCTATTTTTATTTAAAGTGTAAATTCTATATAAACATATCGAAATCAAGCACTTGACTTTTAACGCTCATGGTACGTTCAAACTTCAAACCACTAGTTTTAATTTGCAGATCTGACTGAATTTAATAAAAACATTTAAGATTTAAATTTTTTAAAATAAAAAAATAAAATTTAATTATCTGAAGAAAGTCAACCACCATAGACAACAGTTTTAAAGTAATCAAATGTGCTGTACGAGAAACAAGGTCGATTTTGAAAATTACTAAACTATGAATATAAATAATTTTCAACGATGGTAACCAAACGTAAATCATCTGACATGCTTTTTTTAAATAAATTAACTTTCTAAGGAGTGAATAATGAAGGGAGGGAAAGAATAAAGATAAGTGACAAAAGAAGGGAAGTTAGAAACCAAATGAAACAGAGGGTTAGAGAATCTCAAAATATCCAATATTTTTTCCGTCAAAAAAGCTTATAACGAGAACAAGCATAATTATATACGTAAAGATCTCAATCTCAAGAATCTAACCAAAATTCTAGAATCCTCATTCAAAAATGAGTAAGAGAGGAAGTTTCCGACCAATTCCGAGACAGTAAAAAAAATTTCGTACTTTCCGACCAAAGAAGGCCAGAAACGGACGAGCGCCGTTGTTGAAGCAAATGGATGAATTTTTAAAAACTAACCAGAATTCTAGAATCCTCATTAAAAAATGAGTAAGAGAGAAAGTTTCCAGGCAATTCCGAGACGGTGAAAAAATTTTCGTACTTTCCGACCAAAGAAGGCTAGAAACGGACGAGCGCCGTTTTTGAAGTAAATGGATGAATTTTCAAAAACCAACCAAAATTCTAGAATCCTCATTCAAAAATGAGTAAGAGAGGAAGTTTCCGACCAATTTCGAGACAGTAAAATTTTTTCGTATTTTCCGACCAAAGAAGGCCAGAAACGGACGAGCGTCGTTGTTGAAGCAAATGGATGAATTTTCAAAAACTAACCAGAATTCTACAATCCTCATTCAAAAATGAGTAAGAGAGGAAGTTTCCACGCAATTCCGAGACAGTGAAATTTTTTTCGTACTTTCCGACCAAAGAAGGCCAGAAACGGACGAGCGCCGTTTTTGAAGCAAATGGATGAATTTTAAAAAACTAACCAAAATTCTAGATTCCTCATTCAAAAATGAGTAAGAGAGGAAGTTTCCGACGAATTCTGAGACAGTAAAAAAATTTTCGTACTTTCCGACAAAAGAAAGCCAGAAACGGATGAACGCCTTTTTGAAGCAAATGGATGAATTTTAAAAAACTAACCAAAATTCTAGAATCCTCATTCAAAAATGAGTAAGAGAGGAAGTTTCCGACGAATTCTGAGACAGTAAAAAAATTTTCGTACTTTCCGACAAAAGAAAGCCAGAAACGGATGAACGCCTTTTTGAAGCAAATGGATGAATTTTAAAAAACTAACCAAAATTCTAGAATCCTCATTCAAAAATGAGTAAGAGAGGAAGTTTCCGACGAATTCTGAGACAGTAAAAAAATTTTCGTACTTTCCGACAAAAGAAAGCCAGAAACGGATGAACGCCTTTTTGAAGCAAATGGATGAATTTTAAAAAACTAACCAAAATTCTAGAATCCTCATTCAAAAATGAGTAAGAGAGGAAGTTTCCGACGAATTCTGAGACAGTAAAAAAATTTTCGTACTTTCCGACAAAAGAAAGCCAGAAACGGATGAACGCCTTTTTGAAGCAAATGGATGAATTTTAAAAAACTAACCAAAATTCTAGAATCCTCATTCAAAAATGAGTAAGAGAGGAAGTTTCCGACGAATTCTGAGACAGTAAAAAAATTTTCGTACTTTCCGACAAAAGAAAGCCAGAAACGGATGAACGCCTTTTTGAAGCAAATGGATGAATTTTCAAAAACTAACCAAATTTCTAGAATCCTCATTCAAAAATGAGTAAGAGAGGAAGTTTCCACGCAATTCCGAGACCGTGAAAATTTTTTCGTTCTTCTCGACCAAAGAAGGCCAGAAACGGACGAGCGCCGTTTTTGAAACAAATGGATGAATTTTCAAAACCTAATGAAAATTCTAGAGTCCTCATTCAAAAATGAGTAAGAGAGGAAGTTTCCGACCAATTCTGAGACAGTAAAAATTTTTTCGTACTTTCCGACCAAAGAAGTTCAGAAACGGATGAGGGCCGATTTTGAAGCACATGGATGAATTTTCAAAAACTAACGAAAATTCTAGAATCCTCATTCAAAAATGAGTAAGAAAAGAAGTTTCCACGCAATTCCGAGACAGTGAAAAAAATTTCGTACTTTCCGACCAAAGAAGGCCAGAAACGGACGAGCGTCGTTTTTGAAGCAAATGGATGAATTTTCAAAAACTAACCAAAATTCTAGAATCATCATTCTAAAATGAGTAAGAGAGGATGTTTCCACACAATTCTGAGACAGTGAAAATTTTTTTGTACTTTCCGACCATAGAAGGCCAGAAACGGACGAGCGCCGTTTTTGAAGCAAATGGATGAATTTTCAAAAACTAACGAAACATCTAGAATCCTCATTCAAAAATGAGTAAGAGAGGAAGTTTCCACGCAATTCCAAGACAGTGAAAAATTTTTCGTACTTTCCTACCAAAGAAGGTTTGAAACGGACGAGCACCGTTTTTGAAGCAAATGGATGAATTTTCAAAACCTTACGAAAATTCTAGAATCCTCATGTTATGTTATGTTAGTTTTTGAAAATTCATCCATTTGCTTCAAAAACGGCGCTCGTCTGTTTCTGGCCTTCTTTGGTCGGAATGTACGAAAATTTTTCACTGTCTCGAAATTGCGTGGAAACTTCATCTCTTACTCATTTTTGAATGAGGATTCTAGATGTTTGGTTAGTTTTTGAAATTTTATGCATTTGCTACAAAAACGGCGGTCGTCCGTTTCTGGCCTTCTTTGATCGGAAAGTACGAAATTTTTTTACTTTCTCGGAATTACGTGGAAACTTCCTCTCTTACTCATTTTTGGATGCGGATTCTAGATGTTTGGTTAGTTTTTGAAAATTCATCCATTTGCTTCAAAAACGGTGCTCGTCCATTTCTGGCCTTCTTTGGTCGGAAAGTACGAAAATTTTTTATTCTCTCGGAATTGCGTGGAAACGTCCTCTCTTACTCATTTTTGAATGCGGATTCTAGATGTTATTTTAGTTTTTGAAAATTCATCAATTTGCTTCAAAAACGGCGCTCGTCTGTTTCTGGCCTTCTTTGGTCGGAAAGTACGAAAATTTTTCTCTGTTTCGGATTTGCGTGGAAACTTCCTTTGTTACTCATTTTTAATGAGGATTCTAGATGTTTCGTTAGTTTTTTGAAAATTCATCCATTTGCTTCAAAAACGGCGCTCATACGTTTCTGGCCTTCTTTGGTCGGAATGTACGAAAATTTTTCACTGTCTCGGAATTGCGTGGAAACTTGCTCTCTTACTCATTTTTGAATGAGAATTCTAGATGTTTGGTTAGTTTTTGAAAATTCATCAATTTGCTTCAAAAACAGAGCTCGTACATTTCTTGCCTTCTTTGGTCGGAATGTACGAAAAATTTTCACTGTCTCGGAATTGCGTTGAAACTTCCTCTCTTACTCATTTTTTAATGCGGATTCTAGATGTTATGTTGGTTTTTGAAAATTCATCCATTTGCTTCAGAAACGGCGCTCGTCCGTTTCTGGCTTCTTTGGTCGGAAAGTACGAAATTTTTTCTGTCTCAGAATTGCGTGAAAACTTCCTCTGTTACTCATTTTTGAATGAGAATTTTATATGTTTGGTTAGTTTTTCAAAATTCATCAATTTGCTTCAAAAACGGCGCTAATCCGTTTCTGGCCTTCTTTGGTAATGTGTACTTTCGTGAGCCATTAAAATTTTTAAAATATACTTCAACTAATGATTTATGAGTAATTCATTTATTTAGGAAAAAGAGCGATTCAAATTCAAATATACATATCTTCCTTGACAATGATTCTACGATCATTTAAAAGAATAAAACAGATAAGTTATCTCTGTTTATTTAAGTTTTAACTATTTTTCACTATCTATAAATCTAAAGCAGAGCATAGATCTCCTTGCATCACAGTTCACACAGACCCTTGAATCTTTATGAAAGCAAGGCTTTTGGTTCCATAACATCATAGGGCCATTTACATCCCCAAAAGCCACTTTTACGCTTATCGAGACAAAATTCCTCTCACATATTTACCTCGGAATCTGTGTTCATTCTCCCAACGGACTATCCAAACAAGCCTTATAGTCTTTTCTTTCCTTACCCAGGCCACCACCTTTTCCGATCATCCTTTTCTTCAAGAAGCAACCACTCGAATCTAGCCTTATATTCTTTTCTTTCTATTTCAAACTTAAATTCCAGAAAGCACGCCACCTACATATATATATATATATCAATTAATTCTAGAAGGAGACGAAGAGGAATGTGTCACCGGGCGGAATCTCTTCTTGCAGGCAATGATCATGGAAGATGGGTTGTGGTGCAACCACCACAGAGGCCGGTGGCGACAGAGCAGATGGCTCCCGCTGAGAGGACTGGTTCCGTCAAGAAGTATTGCATGTGCTCGCCGACGAGCCACCCCGGGTCATTCCGGTGCCGGCAACATATTGCCGACTATGTGTGGCGTGCCAGATCAGTCAAGTAGTCATATAACTCTGTCAATTAATAATATGCACGCGTTGATGCCCAGAATACAAAACTGGGTACCTATACATCAATGCAATTGCAATACATCTGCTAGTATCTTCAAATTTCATCCCCTTTTTTTTTTGGGTTTTACTTTCAGAATTTATTGTAACAACTCGAATAAAAAATAAATTATATTTATTATCATTTAATACTTTTTTGTTGCCAGATTTTGCATGAAAAGTATATAAATTTTACAATTTAATAATTTACTGTTAAATGTTATGTAACACATACGTACATATATTATCATGAGCTTATTGGGTTCGTTTCAGAACGCGGTGGAGAAGTGCTTTTACGTAAGCCAATGCAAATATGTGAAAAAGATTATCTCGTTTTGTGGAAAAACACTGTTGAATGGACTTTTGGGAATCGCAAATGTGTTACCAAACAGGGCCATTATCAACAAGGGTGATGTACAATAGCTTATAAAAAATTGAATTCATATATCAGATTTGAAAAATTACAAATGGTCAGTGAATTAAGAATACAGTTGAGAAATTTAGCTTAGCCCTTACTCAATTATTAGAACTCATTTGAAAGTACATTTGAGAATAACTTTTACTGATTTTAAGGAAATACCTAATTTTAAAAACCTATGTTTTAAAAGATTTGTTATGGAAGGTATTGGCTTTTATGGAGTTTGAGGCAAAAAGTAAGTAGGAAAGATGAATGTGAATGAAAGAAAAAATAGGAAAGAAAAAATTTATTAGGAGAGATGGTGTGATTTGACAATAAAATAACTTTTTCAAAATATAGATTTTAAACTGAAATTTTGTATCCAAAATAACTTTTTAAAAAATTCTTTCTACTTAAACAAAATTTAAATTTTATGCAGAGGTTCTAAACAAGCCCTAACAAGAGAAAGATCCAATACTTTTCAAGGTAGGCTTCTAACGCCGGTGAAGACTGTTAACACCGTTTGTAAGTTGGCTAACCTAATTATTAAATGAACCACACTTTAAGGATTGAATAACATTAAGTTGTCAAATACACTTTAGGCAAAAAAAGGAAATAATAATAAATTTAATAATAATTTATTTAATTTATAAATTCTATCGACTCCCATATCATACAATTTAATTGCATTTTATATTGATATAGTAATTTAATGACAATTTACCTTGTTTTTTCTAAAATTATGCTTTTAGATTTCTTAATGTGACAAAATACATTTTAATATATTATAAGTTTATAATTTATTTTTGTAATCACGAAAAAATATTTTTCAAAAATAGATAGCAAAAAATATTTTTTTTTTCTTTGGATGAAATTTTCATGGAGAATGAGGGGAAAGTATTCTTTATTTATATTTTGTGTTTCATAGTTGTATTTCATTGTGGAGTTCAAATAGATCAATAAATTCAAACAACCAAATTTCTATGGGTTAGATGCATAATTAAGAAAATGATTGTTATATTTTGAAAGTATATGAACTTTTTTCTTGCGATAAGTGTGCAATTTCTTTGAAAAAACAGGATAACTCAAATGAGAATACAAGACACAATTCTAATCAAAATATCTAATACTCAAACAATTTATTTTTAATATTTATATAAAACGCTATAATATCATACAACATCGGCGCGGTTAACTAGTAGTTTATTTACACGGGTTTAATTCACATTTCATTTACAACACAATAAGTAATACATAAGTAGCACAGTCAATTTACACCACTGCGTCAAGGATGCAATAAATTCGGTAATGAACAAATATCTCCAGCTCCAATGACTCTGCTGCAGTGTACTATTATCGGCCTATGGTGTGAATCTTTCATTTTCAACCCAACGACTGAAGAAGATGAAAAGAAGGTGAATCAGCATGTCTCCTTCAAGTCATCAGCATAATATGCATCAAAAGAGAGAGACTGGGGACACACAGAGCACAAAGAAAATGCTTCACTAGTTCTATCACTTTGAAAAATTGATTCCATGGGCCTCTCACATAAGCATGAAAAAAGAATAAAATGGGTAACGAATTTTAACATCACTGCATGCTAGTTGAAGTAGTAATTGGGAGGCTTCTCATGCATAATATTTTATTTCACAAAGCAATCTACGTCAAGGAATGATCTCTGAACATGTCTAATTACTGTCTATGTTGTTAGGATTTCCTACTTGTTAATGGTCTGAGTATAATGCAATTCAATAAAAATTTTATATCTTCATACAGAATTCTATTGATTCCATGTCTTCCTCCTTTAAAGTTCCAATGCGTCTAATGAGGTTGCAATTTCAAATTTTGAACAAATAAAAGGCCTCTTGAATATTTATAAAGTTACATGGCATCCTCCGCAAAAAATGGGATGGTTTTGTTAAAATATCAGGACAGTAATAGTCTAATAGAAACAGTGTGTTTGATAGAAAATGTGCGAGAAAGCGACAATACAAAGTATTTAAGAAATTTTTTGCCCATGAATGAATTGGAAACAAACGTACAATTCCCAGCAGCAGTTAGATAATTTAATCCTATTGAAAAATAAAATCCTTGCTCCTTGGTCAAAAATTAATAAAGAGATGGGATGGATAAAAGGGAATAAGTAAAAATCCAACCTCAGGGTAGCAGTCTTGCCGCATAACAGTCTGGTTGTTTGTACTCACATACACTAGGCATGAGACTGTAGCCTGAGTTAAACATACAATGTTTTAGACAGATGGCATGATTGGCATCAAATAAGTGAATCACATGCATAATTTAATTAATCATGTCCAATTTAAATCATGAAAACAAGCAGACAAGCATACATGGGCGACATAGAAATATGTGGAAGCATTTTACTCAACAAAGTTCAGCTCCCAACTAGACACCTAGGATCAGCACGTATTGAGAATATTGAATTAACTACAACTTAATGACTTATTCTGATGCAGCTGTAGAAAGTTGACTATCACAAGAACTCACATCACTCTTGGAATTGGGAGCCCCTGTCCTTGTTACTTTATCAGGCATCTTATTGTTCTCAAACAGAAACAGATTTTTCCCATCAAAATATCCCACCATAACTAATCACTTTTAAACTCTATGGTTTCTTTGATATCAAGTTGAACCCTTTTCGTTAACTCAGGTAGTTCGGTGAAGTTTATTTGCAAGAAAAATCCATTCCGTGGAATAGGGTAAGAAACAATCCTAAACCAACCTGCTCTGCCTTCAAAAAAGAAAATCCCCACTCCTGGTACAATAATAAAGACCAAAGATTTATGCTGCTGACGAACAAGCCAACAATCAAAATTTTCATACCCAAAAAATAAGTGACCCATCAAGTCAATGTCAAAACCACAAACAAAATTGGAGAAAAGAATGAGCAAAAAATGAATGAATGCATAATTTTTCAAGGGTACCTTCAACGGGAAGTTGACGAAGAGCAGCCTCAAATTCCCTTTGACTCGAGTTTCAGCATCGAAGGGGATGACCCCCTTGGCCAAATCTTCAAGCAAATAAAAGACATCATGGATGACCTGAAATCCATTAAGATCAAGAGTGGCGTTCATGTAGGACGAACCCCTCGCTCTGAGGTAGCCACCGTTGGAACTCACACTCCCGAGTTCTCTCCCTCGATAACCCACAGACACGTCAATGCGATCATAAGAAAGGGAGAAGAAATTTCTATTCTTGACCTTAACGGTGAGGAAGAACGAAACATCAAGGGCGAGTTTTGGGGATGTCTCGATCCCAATGTGATTGAGATGGATTCGGACAACCCGAATATCGGGATCCGACGGGTAAAGGACGAAAGTGGCAGCGGCTAGGAGAAGGATAAGGAATAGTGCGCCGGAGCAGTAGAGATACCGACGGTTGCGACGGCTGTGGGGAGTACGGTAGGCGGGAAGGATAACGATGACGTTTTGACTTGTCGGGTCTGGGTTAGGGCCAGGGTTCGCGGGAATAGGCAAATACCGAACAAACTCGTCCTTCCCCGTCATGTTTTGGTCCTTCACCTCTGTCTCTGTCTCATTCGGCAGCCTTTTATCTCTTTGTTTGGACTCGCATTTTCATTTCTGGGTTAAACATATTTTTATCTCATGTGTACCCTCGTTTAGGTTTTAATTATTGGGAAAATGAGCTACAGATCTCGATTTCAAACAAGGGATTTTACCATCAAATGGTTCTAAAGATTCAAAAAACTATTAAAAGGTCCCAAGAGAAGCTGCTGATTTCAGCAGCTTCTCTTGGGACCTTTTAATAGTTTTTTGAATCTTTGGGACCATTTGATGGTTAAGTCCCTTGCTTGGGACCTGAAATTCATTCTCCCTTAATTATTTAAGTTTAAAAATTGTCACGTTGATTCATCAAAATCACTTTTTCTAAAATTGGTACTTTCTATAATTTTAAATGTCTTTATACTTTTAATTAATTTTAATTTTGGTTCATATAATTTAATGGATTTTGGTTTTAGTTGTATGCTTTGAACATATTGGGCTTATTTAGAAATTCCGTTAGGAGAACGATCACATATTCTGAAGTAAATATGTTAGAGGAGTTTTCTCTTAGTAAACGCAAAAATGGATTTTGGGGAGGCAAATGGCCTCCCCAAACAAACCAATTTTTATTTTGATTTATAAACTTAACAATGTTAATTAATGTTATTAAATAATCAAACTACTTAAAACTACAATAACAGTTCATATAATAATTATTTCCTTATCTTATCAAGTTATTAAACCATTTCACTATAATTAAAGAAATCAGTTATACATAAGTAAAATTAATAATGTT
>JANTPZ010103081.1:0-15552 GCA_025593235.1 Vachellia pachyceras
AAAAAAACTTTCACAATAATATAATTCTTAAATTATAAATTTTTGGAGTAAATTTTCACTTTCACCCTTCTAAACACATCATTGTTAAGGGTCAATACTATATTAACTATAATAAATCAATTATTTATAAAGTTTGAGTGTATGGCAGGGGAAACTAAAGTAAAAACATTGAATACGTTATATGGCGAATACTTTGTATATGCTCCCAATAATTAAAGGGAGATAAGAGTGATTACTGTGTTGAAAATGTCTGAGCTGTCAGTTTAACAATACAATATTTCTTAACCGACTCTCCACTTGGGAAGATATTGTGTCCGTTTGGGAACGTGGTAGAGAAGTATTTTTACGTAAACTAAAGTAAATATGTAGAGGAGATTATCTCGTTTTGCGGAAAAACACTATTGAACATACTTTTGGGGGAGTAAATAAACTTTTCCAAGCAAGCACATTATTTTTTTTGACAATAAATAAATGCATTCCATTCATGTAAATGGAGATATAACAGGTTGGCAAAAAACAATAGAGATATAACAAAGTCATCGAATTAAGAATAGCAGGGGAAGGGAAATGATGTAATTATTAAGAGCATGATCACAAAGAAAAACAAATAGGAGGTTCGAAGTTTACCCGCAAATATATATATATTAAGGAGCACAGTGTAATTACATGGAAAATGGTTTTTTTTCCCAAGCAAATGGATTGATGTGTGCGCTTTATAGTTTAGACGAAGAGATGGAGTTTATATGTCTTGGGCATTTACATGTTTTTCCTCTATCACGTATTCATATGAAATTATTTGTTAGGATTGCGCAGAATCAATTAAAAAAAACATTTTTATAGAATTTGAGATAAAACTTTTTTTATATATTTATTTTGCATTGCGTAAAATAACTTAAAAAACAAATCAAACACATTTGAAATTTCATGAGGGCCACAAAAATAAGAAAAGGAGAGAAAAATTGTAACAATGTCCCGTGCAGCATGCAGCAATCTATATCAAAAGATAACTCCAAAGGACAATAATAGTATCAGTGTCCCAGCCAAGTCCCAACACAAACAAATTGAACGATAATGAAGGAATCATGTTTTCGATTTGACTCAAGTAGGCCATGCCATTTTCTTCATGGGCGTATCCCATATCACGACACAAACTCAGTTTTAATTATGGATTCTGATGCTCTCAATTAGCTGAAGAATAATTCCCATCCTCAACTGATATTTGTTATCAACTTTTTTTAAAAAAAAATTAAATACAGTTAATTATTGACATATATTATTGAACGAGATGGGATATAAGATATTAATTTCCAGCTCAACGTGTGGCATCCCAGCTAGGAGAAGAGAGCTCGCAATGATAGATTCGTGTCTCCCGTGGACTGTTGGTAAACAGCAATACAAAATATGTGGTGAGGAAATGGCGCTTCTTAAATTCATCCTCTGAGATTTTCATAACTTGGCCATCACAGGAATATGCATGTTCACTTAATTATTGTAATTTACTTCATAGACGTCTAAAGTAAATACTGACTTTTAGGATTTAACATATAGGTTTGATTGTTACAGGAATCTCCAGAAATCCGCTTCGCTGTTCCTTACAAGGAATTTTCTTCACTGTTTAACGGCCAGTAGAGCTTGAAGACAAAGTAGATCCTTGGTAGAGTTTTCCGGAGTAGGAATACTGAGCAATACCCAAATAAATTCGCTTGTTGCAGCATCTCACTTGTGGTAGTGATTGCAGGAAATTCTCGGTTTTGGAACGAAAGGATAAGGTTGCTAGCTTGCCTTGGATTTCAGGATCACGATTTTTTTTGGTAACAACCAAATGAGATTTTCTGTTTCTTTTGTTTTACTTCTTGCTCAAAATTAAAGACATTTCGATCGTCCATCAAGTCAAATTTTGAGGGGTGAGGACGTAAGCAATAAACTGATGGGTGTCCAAGATCTAATGCGAAGTGCCGTCTTTTATTTTATTTTTGCTACCTTTACTGGCAATGGGTTTGAAAGATATACTTTACAGCTCAAAACAAAAGCTCAGTCTAGAATAAATGCAAATTATCAGTAGCTAAGCCAACAAAAACTTGGGATAAACGGGTGACGAAGGATAATAACCCTTCTCTCTTAACCTTGATAAAAAGATATACGAGGCGATAACAAATATATCAATATCAAACCCAATCGAAGCTTTTAACATTTTCATGAAGTGACTGGCGCTTCGGAAGTATCATAGAATTATTATCATCTTTCAGTTTCTGAGAATCATAAGCCTCGGTCATGGAAAGCAACAGCGACCTATAATGAGCATTCCTTTGTCAGAATATAGTCCACTGCCTCTTCAACAGTATCAACAACCTGCAGAAGCGAAGTTGGTCACAAAATAATCCGAGAGGGCATCTTACTTCAGAATGGCAGTAATAGTAAGACCTAAATTAGTAAGTAGCAATACACATAGGCCGGCTACGTTTTCATATTAACTACGTGCAATTACTCTCCATGCGAATATTGGCTTAGCATGCATATATCGTATGTGTGAGAGAGACAGAGAGGGAGGGTACCAGATCAGCTGGAAACTTGTGATCATTTTCCTTCCCCTTGAAAACTCCTGTTCTCGTGAGAATAGAAAACCAAGTCTGCCCACTCTGGAATGAGTCATATTCCATTATCACGGCGTTATTCCTCAACGATAAATTATGCATCAGACTGGTGAAATATAATTCGCAGTCCCAAGAGCCAAACCTGTCTTGCACCTCTGATGTCAACTGCAGGATTATCTCCAATCATGTAAAGAGTTTTGAAACATTGAGCATTCTTATGATTTACGTCATGTAAATCATCACGTGATAGCGTGAGTTGCTTTAACACAAGTTCAGCATTCTTGAATACAGATGGATCCGGTTTGCCAAAACTAGTATACTCTAGAGCGTGAGGGTGAATCCTGCACGGAGAGAATTCCAAAACAAAATTTTAGTTTCTGTGAACAAAAACTATACCACGATACTGATCTAGTGTGTGTTTGGGAACTCCGTTGGGGGAAAGGAATTCCATTAAGAGAAAGGAGTTTATGGATTTCTAGATGGTTTTTATGGATTTTGAAATGATTTTTACGGATTTTGAGATAGTTTTGTCTCGGCTTGCATGTACCATTTTGGGAATACAAGCACCTAATTTGTTAGTTGCATTGATGATGAGTATTAATGAGAATAGTAGCCCTTTTCCAAGTAGTGTTCAATTAGCAGAACCAAAATATAGGCAAACAAGTTGGATATCAGGCAGTCTTACCTGTTGAAGATGGACTCCAATGCAATTCTGAAAGCTCCCATGCCAAGACGTTCAGAAGGAAAAGGAGTCTACCTTTGGTGCGGCCTCATCAGTAAACATAGTCTAGTCTATTAAACAGGTTCCAAAGAATCTCTATCTTGCTGTTAATATATTAAGCGAAAATCAACTAACCTGGTACTCAAGGTCATCATTTGCAAAGTATAAATGTGGTTGTGGTCCAACATTTCTTCCAGGAAGGCCTCCTGTTCTTAAGATGTCACAGAGAACCTGAACAACGTGTTGTAGTCAGTCACAAATCTACCCATTCCACACACAAAAAATGACAGATCTAATAGCTATATAAGAATACAAATGCAGAGACTGAATTTTATCTGTACTTAAAAACACAAGTTCTTGAATATAATTCAAGAACAATTGAATCAAACAAACAATTATTGACAGCAGTCAATTTAAGTGTCAATCTAAGTTTGAATGCTTCTCAATATAGGATCTTTTGGCGAAACATTAATAATGGTATTTCCTTTTCTTCTGTCACCTCTTTTTTCTATTCCTTTCCTCTTCATTTGAGTTAATTCATTTGATCTAGCGATAACGTGAAAGCAGTTATGGTCAATGTATAGCCTGGTTATTTCAATCTGTTGAAAGCGCCAAAGTGGATCTGCATGAAATATGAAATTCAGACTCATGTGACAAGCCACAGTCCTGAAAGAATCACTAATGAAATACCACACCTAGAAGCCCATTTACTCAGAAATTTTGACAAAAATGAAATTATGAGACTGGGATCTTGGGTACCTATACTGCTGCGTGGGTAACTCAAGATGCAAATTTTCCATCAAGGAAAGTACCTAGTCATTTATGATTTGTGTTTTGTCATAACTTCGTCACAAAAAATATATTATGTAATGGTTAAACTTCATATTGACCTTCGGATGCTTACGGTAAAAGATGTTTAATTGAACTATAACTATTATAGCCTGTGGTTCAAAGGATCAGCCATAAACCATTGTAACTAGTATATCCCCTACTAAATATTCAAATGTCAAATTAAGAAAATTCACATGGTGAACCATAGAATTTTAATAACCTGAATGTCTCTGCTCCAATCAACAGGGTCACTAACAACAAAAGCTGCTTGAACCCTCTCAGAGCAGACATTATTTCTTGGAACACTTTCCTTTAATTTTGAATTCTGATCAGCAACCAACAGGGTTGTCCATTTCTTGTACGGTGCCAGAGGATCAATATGCTCAAAGCATGATGCATATTCATCAATTGAAATAACATTTCTGAAGATAGAAAACCATACAAACAAGTCACGAGATATTACAGTTAACATTACAATTTTAATGTTTCATGAAATATCAACTAAACCATTTATCTTAAAAATTTACTTGAAACCATATTCAGACATCACAGCAGCAGGTTCCCCTTTTCCCACAGCAACAATGAATTCGCTTTCAAATCTGCAAGCTGAGATATCTATAAGATAGAGCAAGCTAAAATAGGTTATATCCATTAGGAAATTAAAGGAGTGTTTAGGTAGATGACTCCAGACTTGCTTTGGGCTGACTAAGAAGCAAGCCGCTGAACTTTAACCATCTAATACATGAACCTCAGCACTTTCAATTAAGACAATTGACCCACTCAAAATTAATACATTGGGAAAATAGGCCCTTCCTTTCGTGCTATGCAAGCCATTTACAAACCAAGTTGTTAGATGTAGTTGTTAATTATTACTAATTCTTAGGAGGATAACAACTCACAACGTCTGGCTATAAAACAATTCAAACGGATTCTAGTTCAATCTGAGAACTCTATGGGCAGTATCACTCTCATGTTATAAATTATAATAAAACCTCCAAGCATCATAATGCACCGTATTTCTATAATAAAGCAGAACGTGGGACAATGTGGGTACACAAAAATCAGAATAATTCCTTGAAGCCTCAAGCTTATTTTAAAAATATGATTCTTCAAGCACAAAGCAAAACATTCACATTGCATCTTGGAATGCAATATGATATTATTAAAATTCAGCAAATCATGATTTCACACCACTTTAAAATGCATACCGATTGACCAATTGTTTAAATGGAGAATGGCCCTGAATGACCTGCACAATGATCAGAGTTAAATGATTAAGGACAAAACCTCTGTGCTTTAAGGCCAATAAAATAAAAAGCTTAAGGAGAGGATTCATGACAATGAAGGTAAAACAGTAAAGTGGTCCTTTGGTACTTCGAATGTTTACAGAGAAATGCATGCAGCAAAATAGGTTAATATACAAGGAAGACGAGAAAGAAGAACATACGGTTACTATTATATTTTCAGAATACCTGAGAAGACGATATGTTTAAGCCTAACAGTAGACTAAGGTCAGAGGCTCTTCTAGATTCAGGATAACCACCGCCTGTGCAAAAGATAATTCAAAAGCCAAAAAGTGAGGTTCTGAATAGACGACAAACTTCGTAGAGTTTATGGTTCATTAACTGATGCGTACTAGTGTTACCAAGAAATTTGACTATCCAAAACCGCAAAAGTAAAAATACATCACACAACACAGCATTTTCAAGAAAAGAGTTTCTTCAAACGGCTGATCTTTGAGAAGTCGTGTTGTAGAAACTGAACGGTAAAATCATTCCTTGAGGTGGAAATTTTCAAGTTACACAATCATCATTTTGCAAGTAGTAAGTCACCAAATAGTGATAGAAAGTTAAGACAATATTGATATACTTATAGTTGATGGAAGTTACACTAATATATACGAACAGAAAAGCGCGGACAGAGGCTGATACACGAGATTATATGCACTTTACGATACATCCACAATAACTTTATAACGCCCTAACCGCCATAACGAGGACGCCAAAGCATACTATAGATTCTTTAGAACTCACCATTTGTCAAGAAAACGAAAGGGACTTTCATTTTACCTGGCCAAATAAAGACAGATACACATTTGTCAGTCCTTGATGGCGATATATGATGCTAAAACAGTAACCTAGATCCACAAACATAGTAGCCACGAAGTGAAGACATGCAATTCGTACCGGCTTCGTCATATAACCTTTTCAAAGCAGCCGGAGAACCACCGACGGGGGAGTTCCCGAGTACAATGACACCATCGATGTCGAACGCAATGCCGAAAGAAGGTCTGGAAAATCGCGATGAAAGCCAGAAAAACTCAGTATGACACTCTACTTCCAATTAAAGAGAACTTAAATGAGGAATCATTTCCCGAACCGTTCGGATCGAGAAGAGAGCTCAGAAAAAGAGCGCGAGAACAGAGCAGAATCCGAAATTCGCCTTCTCGTTTGGTTCTGCCAGACTCTGGTGAGGATACGTAAGCTCATCTTTGTCGTCCTTCCTTAACGAGAGGGCCACCCGAAAGCAAGCAACGGCCGACGAGCGCTTTCTCAGTACCCACCGCTGTCTGCTTCCCGGCAATTTTTTGATGGCGTCGTCTGCTCCAATAGGCATCTCACAGATGGGACAAATCACACTTTTTTTTTGTTTGATACAAAAATTTTAGGCAGGCGGTTGGGCTCACCCACAAGTCAAGGGCAGGGCGAAATCTCCCTTCCTCTTAGGTCATACCAATGTCGGGCAGGGCGAGCCGTCAATTACCCTCAGGCGTTTACCTAAGCAGCCAGGAGCTAGGATACCTCCCTAAACACCGCGGTAGGGGATCGAACCTAAAGATAAAGGGACAAATCACACTTGAAGCCTAAGATTTGAGCCCACAGTACTTAATATATTTGGGCCTAAATCGTTTACTTTGAGTCTCGAACAGGACCCTAAACCATCTATTGTAGTTTTTATTTTTTGGGAGACAACACGTTATTTTTGGGGCTTCATACACCAGCATCCTGTTGGTGCAATCAAGACGAGCCCAATTATTCGGATTCAACCAGCATGAAATACACAAAGTGTTTCCAAAACCTAAGTTTTACCTTGAAATCTGTAAAAATTATTTTCAGAATGACTTTCAAACAAGTCCTTACTTTCACCGTATAGATTTCTAATGAAATAATGGGTGATGCCGAGAAAACAGCTCCTACGTTCATCATATATTTATATTTATAATGCATCTCAAAGGCCAAGGTTTTATTCACCTCTTTATACTGAAATAAACATACAGGGAGAGGGTGAGATGTGAAGTGATATCAGTGAACGGCGGAGGAGTTGGAGTTGGCGAAATGGAGGGAAGGGGAGAGAGTGGCGACAGATTTAGCTAAGGGGTTTCAGCTTTCTGGAGAGAGACTCAAAGGTGGAGAGAAGAAGATGGAGATGAAATGAGATGAAGGTCATAGAGGTAATATGACAAAACTTACAAATCCCAATTTGATAGTGTAGAGTGATTTGGGATTTGTGGAGTTGGGTCCTTCAATTGATATATTTTGAAGGTATTTTATTGGGATTCTCCCTTGTTACACTCAATTGTGCTTAATGTGAAACCTTTCAAATCAACTCAAGTTCGCTCCCATTTAGACATTCTATGATTGTGGATTTGTGGTAAATGTGGGGGTGTAGTTAGTGATTAAATAAGCTCCATATGTGCACAAAATGACTTATAAGATGTAACTTTTAAAAACATTTATAAATACATTAGGGCCTGTTTCGTACATTGGAATTAATTTTAATAGAAATGGAGATGGAAAGTGCGTTTGGTATGTCATAGAAATTGAACATACTTTTTATATAAAAAGATTGAAATACCATTTTATATTTAAAAATATAAATGCTACCCTGCCATGGTAAAAGAGCAGCTACACAATCCCCCATCTCTTGAAACTATGATGAAGGCAGTGGCTACATATTTGTTGGATGCATTGGGAGGTCGCCACCAAGCCTATAACTCCCACTCAATGTCAAAGGGGGTCGCGTGCCATCACCGTCATGATGGGGTCATCGCCAACGACGGAGGTCGCGCGCTATCACCGTCATGATGGAGGTTGCCATCATCTTCCCTTGCTGCTAAAGATGGAGCTCGCCCAAAGGTCGCAGTCAAGTGACCAGGTAAGTATTTACTGTCAGCATCATTGATGCTTTTTTTTGTGCCTGCTGGAGGTGATCGCTGCTGGATGGAGAGGCAAAAATGGATTTAGAATGTTCATGCATTTGATAGCTGTATTGGGAGGTCGTGCGCCATCAACGTCATGATGAAGGTCGCTGCCAACGGTGGAGGTCGCGCGCCATCAGCATCATGATGGAGGCCGCCGCCAATGATGGAGGTCGCATGACATCACCGTCATGATGGAGGTCGCCACCATCTTCCCTTGCTGCTAACGATGGAGCTCGCCGCCATAGGTCACCGAAGGTCGCGATTAGCATCACTAGGTAATTGCTTGCCATCAACGTCATTGATGCTTTTTTTGTGCCTACTGGAGGTGGTCGCTGCTGGATGGAGGGGGCAAAAATGGATTTAGAATGGTGGAATTACAAAACTGAACTTTTTGAATGGAAGCCATTTTCAGGATTTGGGATTGATATGGAAATGAAATTGTGGCAAATTTCATACTACCAAACATGCCATTATCATGGAATTGGGCTCCATTTCTATTTCCAGGTCTACAATTGCATCCTACCAAACTATTAAGCCATTAGTTTTACACGCATGTTCATGCATTAAGATTTCAGATTGCCTACATAATTAAATACTAGCTAGTTGTATATACTGGATATTCTCTTTTTTAAAAATACTAACAGAGAATCGTGTGGAAAGAAACAAATAAACTTAAAATGTGAACACGTCGTCAATGAATCTCCAAGAGATGATATTGGTAAGAAATTTTAGAATAGAACGCTTGCCCAAATGTGAACACTTCCATTTATGATTTATTACTAATACGGTGAGCCGAAATAATCATGCATGAAGGCACCTATATATCTGCTCGAAAACTTCTGTTTGAAGTCGTCACGGCGATGATGGAATTGACATTATATATGCGACGCATCCAACTTCGAGTCAAGCTTCGGAACCTATATATATATATATATATATATCATCATCACCAACGTTTTTACTTATGCCCCATGAAGTAATAGATCTACATTCTCTCAGCCACCGTTTCATTATGCATACATACATATGTATATATATTAAGCCTGATGCCGCAAATTCCAGTTCATGTTAATTAATTATATATCCTATGTTTCTTACGCAATTTAATAAAAATTATATCAACTTATTTTTATTCTGTATAACTGGCAACTGTGTCATTTCAGCTTTCCCCCACACGACCTTAATTAACCAAGTGCCCATTTGAGAATCCATTATAAAAATGTAAGTTAAGATAAATACGTAAAAGGAGTTTTATCTCAATTTATATGTAATGCTTTCAAAAGAAAAAACCAGACACCGTAGTGCATAAATCACAAACCAAACGACCAATTTAAATTAAACGATAAAGCACAGACAAACAAAAAGATATATAAACTAATATCATCAAATAACAGCAATTCCCCTTTCCATTATCTCTATTTTCTATTTTTTATTAATCATTAATCTATTATTATTAATTAAAATTTTAATTAATAATACTAGTAATATTTATATCTAAGTGAATTTGACGGCACAAAAATACTTTTTTTTGGGAATTCTGAAAGTTTGATTGGATGCATATTACAAGTAATATTTTAATTTACAATAAATACTGACTCCGTTTGGGAACGCGATAGAGAAGTGCTTTTACGTAAGTTGAGGTAAATATGTGAAGGAGATTATCTCGTTTTGCGAAAAAATATTGTTAAACGTGCTTTTGGGTAAGAGTTAAGCTTTATCAAACGGAAACACTGACTTCTAGGGATTTTGTTTTGGCGTTTTTTAGTGCAACTTCATGCGACGACGTGGCAGGGAAGGCCTCAGGCCGTCGCTGTGAGGCTCGCTTCCAAGAAAATGAGTAAGTAGTAAACAATGGGGAAAAAATGAGACGGCCATTCGATCACTTTCCATATTTGACTGAGTGACAGACACGTATTTAATGCTAATTTCTTCATGAATTCTAGAAGTAAACAAGTGTTCAAGAGTCTCAATTTCAGATTCCGATTAAAACGCGGCGCTTATAAATTTAGGGCCTGCCACGTCTAAATGGTCCTTTTTTTTTAATTGGAACAGTTCTCCCTTTAATTATATTCATACCCATTAGTGTTTTTAATATACATAATTGATAGCTGGTGTTCTTAAACAGAGGACATTTATTTCACTACCCCGATTTAGTGGGTATGGTTAAGGTTTGAATTTTTTTTTATTTTTAAACAGAGGACATTTATTTCACTACCCGATAGCCCGCGTGTCCTTTTTTAACTACATTTATTGTTGATTGGTATTTTTTTAAAGACAGTAAAAGAAACCAAACCATTTAATTTTATGTACTAATATATCAATTCGATCATAGTTAGGATTGAAAGAAAAGGTTGAGTAGCCTGTTGTACATAGATTAATTTTATGTTGAATTTTAAAAATTTGAAATTGATAAATGAAAATTATATTTTGCAATTTGCAGTTGATAAAAAATTAACCAATTCATTTAAATGAATTCCACACTAAGCTTTCAAAATTTAATATTGATATGTGAAAATTTCAATTTCTAAAAACAAGTTTTTCACACTAACCGTCAATATACCGATCCTTATTCAAATAATATATGTTATTCTATGAGGGGGTTTTAAAATACGAAACTACACATTTAATTAATTAGTCTCCAAAAGAAGTTTAAGTCTGAGTGTAACATCACTGCGGCGATCTCGTAAATCCCTTGTAAGTGCTTAAAGAACCCTGGGGTCGTGTCCTGATCTTGGTGGGAGATCGGTGCCGAACCACCTAAACTTTCTTGTACAAAAAAAATCACTGCGGCGCAAATAAAAATGCAAAGCCTTTTTCAACACTCAACAAGAGAATATAATATCACGTCGATGGGGATTAGCATGTGGCTTAAGAAATGCAATGTATGTGAGGATATTTTTATTTTCAAGTTTATAGTTTCAGACATGAGGTTCTAGAAGATGCTAGCTAAAATATCCTTAATTTAATAATGCAAATTAAACACCTGAATTAACTTATTACAGCAATTAAATTTAAGAAATTAGCATAATAAAAAGAAGCATGTGCTGTAATCACGATATATATATATATATATATAGGTAGCTAGCCAGGTGAGAAATATCTTAGATTAACTAAAATTTTCAGCCAGACATTGTCAACAAAGCAAAAGAGAATAATGATAGAGCATAAGAATCGCTTGGCTTGTTCGTCTAAATTTCGCCCCATTTTCAAAGCAGAGCATTGAGTAATAAGCTCATCTCAGAGAGCTTTAAACATTGCTTCTGGATTAGGCTCTCATCAATCTATCATTTGTGAACCTACTTTCATGCATGGGTCACTCATTTCCAAATACGTACGAATCTATATAAAGATTTTTTGTAGACTCCTTTTCCAATTATACAATAAGCCACGAAGTTGCAATGTCGTATCTTTTGTTATTTTCTTGCGACTAATGCTGAATTTTGGTTGGCCATCGCCTATTTTTTCTTATTCACAACTCAGGGCTCAGGCTCGCCAATAATATTAATATCGATCAGAACGCCGTATTAAAAGGAAATAAAAACGAAAATAAAATTTCGAATAATGATTAAACACCTGAGTAATTTGGAGACTGCCATGACTCAGAATCAGAAGGCTGTTAATTACTTGGCCTCCGGGGGTTTCGCAACCGTAAAATGTTTGTTATCTTTTGAACCAATTAGATTATGCATACATAAAACCAAAGCGCTCGCAAACGATAATGGGTTTGTTTGGAACAACGCTTGCAAAAATTAAACGCACGTTCAACAGTGTTTTTCTGCAAAATCAAATAATTTCATCCACCTATTTACCTTGATTTACGTAAAATTACTTCTCTACCGCATTTCTGAATGAATACAGTATTACCGCGTGTTGTATTTTGAGACTTTTAAAATCCATAAATAATTTTTTCCTTTTAATTAACTCCTGAGCATCTTGACAAACATATGACGTCTTCCTGTTCATTCTCTTTATATTTTAATTTAACCCATCTTTCATTTCATATATACGTATAATTAATTAGCACGTTGATACTGAAAAGCGGATAATTAGCTTCCGGTTTTCATCCCAGAGGCACAGTGAGGCAATGGATCCATCAAAAGCTGCAAGTTCCTGCACTTTACTGGAGAAACAACCAAACTATATCTTATTCACAACGTACATATACATCAGGGTCTGTGATTCTCTACAAAAGTGAACAAATCTTTTCAGTACTGAAGTCCCCCAATTTTCCTTCCTTCTTTCCAACTCTAGAGTTTCTAAAGAAATTCGATCGCTAAAAAAAATGAAGAAAAGGGCAAGAGTCACAGTTAAGACTGATAGACCCTGATTAGGCCACATGCATAGGATCCATTATGGATCAGAGTTATAGCCACTAGGAATGGCCGGAGAAGAAGAGGAGGAGCTGAGACGAGCTCCGTTGTCACCGACGGTTCTACGAGAAAAGCCCGCGCCAGCCGCCGATGCGAACGCCGTCGCCGACTTGATGGCGCTCTTCACTATCCTGATCTTGATTTGGCCTCGCTTTGGAGGGAGCGGCTGTGTGTGCTTCGCGTTTGAAGCTGGATTGGTTCCTGCAAACTCCATCTTTGAAGAATTGAGTTCAGAGAATTTCAGTGGTTCGCAGAGGAGCAGAGAAAGAAGGACTAGGCAGCGGAATGAAGTGAGCGAGGACACGAGAGTGGTATTATTTATAGCGCTGCTTCAGCCTTCGAGCACCTCAACGCACCGTTTTGCAGTTGCTTCGCCTACAAGGACCCATCCACCCAACCCGATCTTAGTCTTGCCCTTGCACAAGCTCTATCCCAAAAAATGGATCCGGTGAGAAGTTATACATGATCGGTTCTAACCAGACCATTGGGTTGAACCGAAGATCAGATTAACTTATCGGACCACGAACCTGACCGATTAGGAGGTCACAGATCACAACATGAACCCCTGATATTCACACTTATACTCTCAGTACATCTCAAGTCGCGACTTAAACATCTTAAATCGTTATCTGGGCATCTCAAGTCACAGCTTAAGACCCTCTTTTTTCAAGTTTCTGACTTCATCCAACCTAGTGGACCAATCCAACCCGGACTTGATCCTGGGGTAGCTTGAGTTGGATCGATCCTTAAACCATATAGACCAACTCGATACTTCTTTAAGACTGGACTCAACTGAGCACAAACCTGATCTAATTAGATCTTTATGCAGCCCTGTACAAGATTGGCAATGCGCTGACGTACCCATTTTGAATATTGGAGGGAATATCCCTGCACAGCCATGAATATTTTGTTGTAGGAAACTTATGTATCATTTCTTTTTCCAATTTCCTTTGCCATCATTTCATCAAATGAATTGAATTAGTTATGTAACTTGTACAATTCTTCAAATTAAATCATGTGATTTATTATATACGACAACTTTCGTAATATATAGTTTCACTTGTTATAATTATTAATTTGATATTGGTATTGATCAAACTCATATTTACCCAGCTGATTTAATTATTAAAGTTTGAGTACTATAAAATTTCCAACAAATTACGCTGTTCGTCAGCCATAAAAGATGTAGCATAGTTTCATATCCATAGCATCTGGGAATATAACAAAAGTATCCTTCTATATTCCACACCAGACCGACATCCTTCACTCATCTCCATGTAAACCTAAGACCAGTCACGTGGCTTGTAATGGATCGATCTCACTCTGCTGAAAGAATGGAGGATGGCTAATTCATAATATGAAAGTGAAATAATACTATAGATAAGCGACTTTGTTGGACTTTTTACATCGTATACATGGTAACATAGATGTGCATCTCGACATATAATTTAATATCTGATTCTATTTAATTTCATATCTCTGTATATATGTATATTTCGAAATATAATTTAATAATCATTCTATTTAGTTTCGCATCCGTATATAATTAGTTCTAACATTATTGTAGATCTTCACTTTTCCTCTCAAACATTAAAAATTCTTTTTTTTTAAAAAAAAGAAACAACTAACTCGTTTAGCGCTTAATTTTTTGTTCATCTAAGAATTATTAGATTTGGTTATAAGAACAAATGCAGACGGAAACTAAAGAGGAGCCTGGGAGAGACAGCCGGAATGTGTGCCCGTTTTAATTGCAGGTGGAAATTAATTTCATGAGTGTTATCTCAATTTAAATTAACGTGTTTTTGTAAAACTAAAATAGAAGACGGAAAAATAATGGTGGTAGACGGGTTTTAATAAACAAAAAATCAACTACAAATTGGAGGATTTGGATCAAAACGACGTAACCCACCCTTTACGTTTTCCATAATTCCACGCGTCTCTTTGCCTTGAAACGCGTTTAACATCTCCACCAAAAAAACCCAAGAGGCCAATACAGATTTGTACTCTTTTTAGTTGAAATTCTCTTAACCGAGGCAATAACCTTTTTAAAATAACGTTAATACAAAAATTAATTATTTTTTAAACTAAACAAGTTAAATATCTTGCTTAAAAATATGTTTATATTTATTATTGTATTGCATATCAATTTATAAGTTAAACAAATTAATTTAATGAAAACTAATAAATAGAAATAATTTTTTTTAAAAAAAAGAGTAAATTGACTTTGATACTAACTATAGACTTTTATTTTTGGGTCAACCAGTATCATTGTTTCATTTTCTCCCTGAAGCCGCCTGTCTTTTCTTCTCCATTCAGTTCTCTAACTAGTAATTATTTACCCCCATGTACCTGCTACGACTTTATATCAAGGGTCAACCAATAATTAAATTACAATATAGTGAGAAAACGGCCCACGGCAGTGACACTTTCACTCTCTGTAGATATTCATCTATCTTTTTTAATTGCCAGATTACTCTTCGGACAGAGAGTTAAAAATACGTCAACACCGCACTCTCTGTTGATATTCGTTTTACTTGACTTTCTTTGGTCAACTTTTACTTGATTTACTGTTATCACTGTAATTTTAATTACCGTACAAGAAAGATAATAAATTTAATTAAATTTTAATACGTGAGCTGCCTGAAAATTGCATTTGATTGTTGGTGAATAGCGCGGGTCGACAAAAGTCAGAAGGACATAAAACGACATGACGTGCTGACAAAGCGACGTTGGGACTGGATAAGTTCGCTTTGTAAAATGGACACGCGGGCCCCACTTTCATCCCTTTTGTGCTTCATCCTGAACCGCTCATTGGGTTCGTTTAAAAAATAACTTTTA
>JANTPZ010103092.1:0-12560 GCA_025593235.1 Vachellia pachyceras
AAGCTCTTATAAGCAGATGAGAAAAACAGACTCAATCAGATGGAACCATGGTTTCGTGATCATACAGTATTATTTTAATCATTATATGCGAATGACATTAGCAGCTGAGGAGTACCAAAGATGAAGAAACATTATCAACAAAGTAAACATTGACAAAACAAAAATCGACAAGAAATTAAGAAGGAAAGAGACATACCAATTATAGCGAAGCCGGAGGGCAAATCACAATGAACCAAAGCTCCTGATGCAGATGGTCGGAATTCTCTTTCTGTTTTTGTTCAAGCAAAGTACGAGAGGCAGCAGGTTGACGAACGAGATTGGAACGCAGGAATGGTAGATCGGGACATTCGGTTGAGGAGGAAACGGCGCCGTATTAAAAAAAATGGCCACGCAGGAAACATCTATTCTTGGCGCTTTTTAAGCCTGAAATTCCCGGACACCATTCATTTTATATTTATTACTTTTTTCACATATTAATTATTCTTTTCTATTGACATCCGCAGCTAGATGGATCTTCACAGGTTAAAAAAAAAGAAAATTTAATCTTAATCCCAAATAAGCAAGCTATTTAAAGAATGGTTTCATGAAGGAAAATATTTAATGAGAGGTTCCAATTGACAATATGAGGTCCTTGTATTGACAATATCATACGTTGTGTTGACAATATCTCATGTTATCAATGTGTCATTTCATTAAATATTTTTTTCTATATGACCATTCCTTAAATAACTTGTTTATTTAGAATTTAAGATTAAATTTTCTTTAAAAAAAATACAAGTAGACTTTTTGACCCAAAAATAAATAGATGCTACTATTTACAAAGGGACTTTTTTGCATATGAGATAGATTTCGTATTTAGTAATATAATAGTATTAATATTTAATACGGGCATGAGTGTGGACAATATTTTTTACCAAAACGGATGGCACAGGGTCCTCCATTACACGTTATGTTCATGTGAGGACACGTGGTGGCGTAGGTGGCAACAAATGATTGACTGTAAGGACGAGTACGCGCTTTTTTTAATAACTGACAGAGTGTCAAAGTAGTAGAGAAATATTTTTACATAAATCGAGGTAAATATGTAAAAAAGATTATCTCAAATTGTAGAAAGTAGAAAAACACTATTAAACAGTTTTTGGAAAGAATATAAGCTTTGCCAAACATACTCGAGAGAGCGTACCCAAGGTAGGAGACAATGAAATAACACAGTAAAGTGAAACATTGGATTTGTTTGACGAAACGTTTCTAAAAGTCAAATGTATGTTTAATATTATTTTTTTCGTAAAACGAAATAAACTCCTTCACACATTTACCTCAACTTACATAAAATACTTCTCTAGCGTGTTTTCAAACGGATACATTGCTAGATTAAACGCGTCAAGCAATGTTTTTCCTTTTTGCAACACGCGCGTTAAGCAAAGTTGAGCAGACAAGATTCAGAGGTTTTTTGTATTATAACCATGGTATGGAAAACCGGACCGGCCGGTTCAGACCGGAAACCGACGAACCGGCCGGAACATCGATCCGATCTAGCTACTATCTCCGGGTCAGTTCATATTCAGAAATGTAAAATAAAAAAGTCAAAACATATTCAGAAACATACTCGATCGAACTCCTCTCGCCAGATCCCCACCTCAAAAAATGTTTCCTTTTTCGTGTCCAAGCTCCTCCTTCATTCGGCCGCTTCTCCTCTCGCCGACGACCGCATTCCGACCGCTTATCCTCTCGCCTGCGACCTCTTACTTTTTCTTCTCCGTTGATGCTTCATTTCTCTGTCATTGTTGCATATTCATTTCACACCGAGCTCCTTCATTTGCTCCGCTCAGACCTCCCGCTCTGTCAAGCTTCTCATTCTCCCACGTCGAGTGAGGTTCTTTCCTGCCTTGAGAGATTAAAAATCAAAGAGTGATGCAAAGAGTGATGGTGATGGGACGTGTGATGGCATGTGTTGATTGATTAGTAAGGGCAGATCACATGGGTTGAGGGGCAGAGTGAAGAAAAAAATAAAGAGAGTTTACAAAATAAGAATACTATTTATTTTAATTTTACTGTAAAATAATATTCTTATAAAATATATGCTTTAATTTTTTTCCTCATCAATTAACCCCGGTTTGACTCCGGTCTGACCCACTGACCCTTAATCCATTATCTTATCCGATTCAGTCACCGGTCCGATTTTATGTACCTTGATTATAACATGATTTACCCCACAGCTTCTTCTGTGAAATCAGATCAAAGTATAGAGAGAGAGGAGGAAAAAACGGGTAGGCCTTAATCAATATCGCGTTCAGCCCATTATTAGCTACATATCAAAGAGGGCTTAGTGAGCCCAATATTAATCCTTTTTGGGCCTACTAGCCCATTAGAGTTTGCCTTCAAGCCTCCAAGTTCACGCGATTAGCACGTAACGGGTGAGGGTGATGTTTTGAGTTCGATTTCCATTATTAAAATGATGTGTCAGTTACCGACGGTTGGTTGGATCAAGTGGTAAGCGATTTATTCCAGTTTAAGTATAGTCTGAAGTTCGAGTTTTGTGAATGCAGAAACCACCGTTGGGAAACCTTCCCACATTTTCCGGATGCGTGACGCAGGTCGAGTTCAGATTAGTAGGGACGAAGCTCCGAAGATCGGGCGGGAAAAAAAAAAGGATGTGTCGTTTGAACAAGTTTTTGAATCTCCAATTGAAGATATATTCGTTCACAGTATCTCAAATAATAGTCTCTGCTACGCGAATATATGTGTGCACATTTAAAAAGGAAAAAGAAAGATATTACGGGCTTGTTTGGCAACCCAATCTAAAATCTAGGTTTGGTTTCAAAATATAGGTTTTACCTCAAAACCGTGGTTTTGTCCAAACAAAATTTTTTTACCCAAAAGCTATTTTGGTTACAAAACCTCAGTTTGAAACCTAAGTTTTCTTTTTCCTACTTTTTCTTTCTCTTTCATACTTTCCTCTTTCCTACCCACTTTTTTGCCTCGAAATCCGTAAAAGCTAATAACTTCCCAAACATAAATCACTTTTCAAAACCTAGGTTTTGTCTCGGAATCTGTAAAAGCTATTTTCCAAAATCTATTTTCCAAAACCTAAATTTTACCTCAGAATCTGTAAAAGCTATTTTCAACCTCACATCCAACCAAGCTCTACATATTTCCAAGTCGCGAAGATCCTGAATACATATCCCAAAAGCTTTCTCACCAAAAGGGCAAAAAGAAAACAAAACAAAAAATAAATAAAATCTCAAAAGTTAAATGTTAGGAACAAACAAACATCCATCCCAACTTTATTTTTTCCCCATTTGATTTCGCTGTAAGCAGACGAGGAGGACAATGACTTGAAAAGAAAACGTCCTCCATTTTTTTTCCTGAGATCAGAAAAGGAAAAGTGAGACTATATATATATATGTATGTATGTATATATATATTACATTCACAGTGGACCTTGTTAACAAGTTTGAAGTGTGCAGAGAATAAAACAAGTCTCTGGATGAAGCAATTGTTTTGGTTGCAGGTCCACTACCAGAAAGTTGTCATTTAACGACGGAAAAATCCATAAATAAATGGCTATTTTCCATCAGAAAATTTCTATTTAACTACAAAAAAATATTGACGGTCCTCGTTTTAGTGACGGAAAATAATCATTTAGCAACGGATTTTTCATCGCTAAATGGCATTTTTTTTAGTAGTGGTAAGGTCTACAATGATTGTGTGTAGAAGCTGCGCTGGATAGAGGAGTCTAGACAGTTCGTGAGCATATAGAGACAATAATCCGAAGGAAGCAAAATTAAAAAATAAAGGAGCAAATAAACAAAAGCAGCAGTGATCAGGAAAACTGGGAAACGTTCTTCAGGAAAACACGTGAACCGTTGAATTGAAAGACACTTGAAAGCAAGCAAGTAGGCTTCTCATATCATAATCATCTTCCAATTTCTCACAAACAAATGTCACATAAACTCACTTCTCTCTAAAAGTAGATTTCATCACATTTCCTTTTATATTTGTATATTGTCCCTAATCAGTTCCTTTTCTTTTATTTAGCTTCTTTCTATCACCGAAGGACCATCTTTCTTTCCTTTTTCTTTTTTTCCTCTCCTGGCCACATGCACATACTATTAATGACATCTCACTTCATTTTTTGTTAGTCCAAACTCTTCATAGGTAGCTATCTATGTGGACATCTATCCCCCTTAATGCTACAGTCAAAGAATTCGAACCGAACCGGCCGGTTCAACTGAAATCCAAGTGACCTGACTAAAAATTCAATCCGAGCAGCAATCTGACCTCGGGTTACGTCAACCAGGGGTCAACTAGGTTGAACCGCTAAGTTGATGAGTGAGAGAACATCTTAAGCTAATAAAATCCACTTCTTTATCGAAGACTTTTCCAAGTAAGACTCATAACATAATTACATAACATGAGATGGGTTATGTATGTGCTTGTTTGGTGATATGCATTGAGATCCACTCTTATAATTTATAAATATAAATAAACAGCGCCCATGTTATACTGATTACTGAATATAATTTCAAAAATGGTCCGTCTGTGTCTATACACAAACACCCACACACTGATCACACAGGCAACACACCGACTTTGGTTATTAAATATAAATGCTTTTTCATGTTTAGAAAAGAGAGTGTGTTTGTTGTGTCTGTGTTTTTCTCTTTGGCGGAATAAAATGGATGGCGCATATATATATATATATATATATATATATTTCAGTTCACCACCTTCTTTTGTTTCTGCAAATGTTAATTATCATGTCAATCCCATGATGTATGCCATGGAGTATATATTATGGGCGGCGGGAAACTCTCGTTTAATCCTTTGCTTTATCATATGTTTTCAATCAGAATCAAGTGACACAGAGAATAGGATTTATTTTAATCCACAACTAAAATAATTCCAAAATCTGCAAGAGAATAATTAAAGTGAGGAGGCGTATAATATATGTAAAGGTTATATATATATATATATAGCTTTCATAGCCATTATGTTCGTCAGTTTGATACAATAATATAGATATCAGACTATATATAATCGCAAAACTCGAAGTTTCGTGTCTATATTTAACAGAGGTTTTTGGCACGTATCAAACACAAAATCCTCTCTGAAACAGACTGCTAACTTATTAAATGATTGAAATATATAACTTATTTTTCCTAATATATACTCAAATTTGCAGCATTAATTAATAGCCATCAAGCCCTAACGGGTCCCAATTCTGAAACTCAATTCACATACATGCATTGAACTCAGCTCTGTGTGTGTGAGTACTGTGTTCATATTTATATATATATATATATATATATGCGTTTCTTCTTTAATCACTGATACAGTGGGATCATCTGAACCCTATATATTGGGGGGATAATCCCTTTATCTTTATTTGTTTCTCTCTCTTTTTTTTCAACTTTTGGTTTGTTATTATGCTATAGAATTATGCAATTGGAATTAGTGGATATGTTTTTGAGACCATTGTGGATAGATCAAACCGATCGATTGACTCTTATAATTCGTTGGCACAATCATGGCTGCTTCTTAATTTCTCTCGTTCAGCCGCCACAGGGAGTCATATATATACATATATATATACAGTCAATATAAGCCTTCTTTACAATATATGTATATATAATAGACACACAGTGAGAAACAAAATCACTCACAGATTTAATGAATCTGATCTCTAATAGTATATGTATGCATTAATTGCTTTTGTCCCACAATAGAGGGTTTATGCTTTGCCCCTTCACTACGCCTAGCTCCTTTCTCATTGCCTCGTGAAGTTTATTCCATCCATATCTCAGCTCTCTTCTTATTTAGTTTGGCAAGGTAATAAAAATAACAAGGATATATCATACACCAAAATCCAATAGCACGCTTGCTAGCTATTTGTTCTTTACAAGGAAAGATATCTACTTATCATCTATGAGACCATGAAAAAAAATAACTGGTTGCTGATAAGCATTAGCGTTCAAGTTACCAAAAAGATCTTGAATAAAATGGCATTTTGGAGATAAAAGCTTCACCCAGCAAGATAATTAATCCACCAGTTACATCACAAAGTGAACGGACTGAGTTCAGATCCGAGCGAGCTTATTAAAAACTAAAGGGCTATCAACAAAATAAAAGCTTCACCCAAAACGCTAAGAATACTATGGGAAATTCTTACATGAAAAAGATTAACCAGAATCTTTTTCTATTTTTCAAATATATGTATATAACAATAAGTAACATTGGCTAGATCTGTGAGGTGCGTGAATCGAAAATCGGCATCAACGATTTTTATCACCAAGGTTTTATGATTTTGCCACCAAACATTTGAGGATGGAGAGACAGGGCGTGTAAAACTTGGGTGTATTTGGCAACGATTACGTGGAGTCAAATGTACGTTCAACAGTGTTTTTCTATAAAACGAGATAATCTCATTTACGTATTTATCTAAATTTATGTAAAAACACTTCTCTACTGTGTTTTTAAACAGACACAAAAAGCCGTGAAGTGTCATATTTGGGATTTGAAAACGTAAGCCAGCTAGTGGCTAGCTCGATCACTTCTGAGGCTCTTTAAACAGATAATTACTTAATTATTTGATCTGATGAGTTATAGTTGCGAAAGTGTTTACGGAACCACCATAAAAATATTATCCAAAAAAATTATTATGTGTATATATAATCTATCGTGACTTGTGAGTTATCGTGGCTAACGATGACAGCGACAGTTTTCGACTCCTGACAACGTTCTTTTGGTATCTTGTGGAACAAAAGATAACATTAATTCAATTCACCTGTTTGAGTTTGATTGAAGAATCTTTTTTCCTTCATCCTGTTTGGTACGGTTTTTCTTCACGTTATATATAAATCGAGATTCTTTTGGTATCTTGTGAATTACAAATTCACCTAGTTTGAGTTTGATTGAAGAATCTTTTTTCCTTCATCCTGTTTGGTACGGCTTTTCTCCACGTTATATATAAATCGAGATAAAATTTTTCTCATTTACTTACCTTAATTTGCGTAAAAACATTTCTCCAACGCTTTCCGAAACGAGCGCATTTTTCTTTTGTCTGTTTCCTTTTTTTTTTGCCTTTGAGATCGAGATTAATTGACAAGTTGTTGGAATTTTAAGAATTCCATCCCCTTCCATCTCCCTTTTCTTTGAAACTGATTGGATCGGAATCCAGTAATCTCATGTTTTTTACTGTTTTATATAAATAACTTTTATACAGTGATATCAGATTAAGTTTGAACTGCCTTCAACGAATGTGATTCCAGTTTTCCAGGCTTTAATTAAAATGTGTTACTCGGTTAACCACTTACGTACTCTTCTTAACTCATTTCATTAATACAAATCCCATTAATTGCAATCTTATTGTAAAACGAGGAAGAGAAATGCACACACGCTCCACGATCAGTTTATAGTAAGTTTCAATGTATATGAATTAATGAAGTTATTTCCAGCTCCAAATTAGAAGCACTGCTTTTCATAAAGCAAAGCTAATTGATAATGTGAAATAGTGGGATCAAGTTCCCTTTAATTTGGGGATTTAGCAGCAGCAGAATATTTTTTCAAAATATATATATATTGCACGTGTTACAGGTTTTATGTGATATATTGAGATTGATTACGTGAATTCATCATTGATAAATTAGTTTTATCTTTAAGTAATTCGACAGTAACATTATTTTTAAATATATTAAAATGTGCATGTTTGGAAAATCTTTCCCCCAACGGTGCGGTAAATCAAGACAAAAGACATCTTAAAATCCGTAAAAAAATATCTCGAAATTCATAAAAAACATCTCGAAATCTATAAATTCTTCTCAAAATCCGTAAAATCCTTTCTCTTAACAGATTCCCAAACAAAACACAAAATCATTCCCATTAACACATTCAACAGGATTCAATCACTGTTGATTGCTCTTAAAACGTTTTTTTTTTTTAAACAACGCATTGTGATTGAGTTTATATCATTTATAAAAATCATAATGGGTAGATGAATTACCACAAATCCATAACGAGTGGATCCATGTGATTAGCACTGACCCGGAAACTTAATTAATTGAAAAGTGAAAAGCACTATGGTGGTGCTGTAAAAGTCACAAACCTTAAAAGTTTAGTACATGGGAAAATTCAAACTTGAGCATGACTTCTTTTTGTCCCTGGTTAATGGACTTTTAAGCTTTGATTGTGCACGTGCTTATTCTCTCGCGATATTCTGATTTCAAAAAATTAATGGAATTTAATCTCTCGTTGAAGAAATAATAATAATAATAATAATATGCTGAGAAATTTTATGGCTCCATTGAATGAATCACACTGTGAGCTCCGTCAGCTCATGACTAAACTGGGGACGCAGCGTTGCCTTTCACCACCAAAAAAAAAAAAGCTAGAGCACACCTGTATTTTTTTTATTATCTTAATTTTATTTACTGGATAATTTGCTTTGCTCTTCTTTCTTCATTTCTTTACTTTTTTTTTTTCCAAAAAAGGATGGACGCGGTTTTCTTGGCAGAATTTTTTTTTAAAGATGTCTAATCTTCAAGTTGGATAGAAAATTGTATTCTATTGTCTTGGATTCAATTTCTTTTCATCATGAGAGAAAGTTATTATTGTAATATCGTTATTAAAAGAGGCCTGCAGAAACAGAAGAGTGAAAATAAAGGCAATAATTGCCGCAAGAAATCGAAAGCTCACCCTAAAAGAAAATAATTAATTGTAGGACCATGTAAGTATTTGGAAAAATTAATGTGAAGAACCTGAAAAAATATCATTTATTGAAAAAGATTATAAAAGTCATAATTATGTACAAAGAGCAGAAATTAAAATATAAATGTGAAATTACTAAATTACCAATAACTAAATCTCTTATCTACTCTCTAATCTCATAAATTTTTAGAATATGTTTTCCACCTTATCTACTCTCTTAACTGTCATCATATCTTTTTCACCTTGTATTTTTAACTAATTACATCCATATTCATATCATATAATTCTTAATAGGCTAAAGTATACTTTTAGTCCTTTATGTTTGCGTCAGATTTCATTTTAGCCCTTTAAGTTTAAAAAGTGCACTTTCAGTCCCTCAAACTTAATGCCGGTAGTTTGTTTTAACGGAAAATGCTGACTCATCAAATTTAATTGATAATTATGCAATAAAATATTGACAAAGCATACTCACATTTTAATTATAATTTAATAATATAATAAATTTGATATTTTAAATTGTGTAAAATAAAAAAATATCTAAAATAACAGCGTTAAGTTTAATGAGTTAGCAATTTCCGTTAGGAGAGACTAACGGTGTTAAGTTTGAGGGACTAAAAGTGCACTTTTTAAACTTAAAGGACTAAAGTGAAACCTGACACAAATATAAAGGACTAAAAGTATACTTTAACCTTCTTAATATGATAGTAACAATTAAACTTTCTTTTTGAAATAAAATTAAAGCCGTTTCTTATTTTATCAGAAATAGATACATAATTTAAATGACAAAACTAAAATGATATATCAATAATATAAAAGACAAAACTTCTAAATATTTCAAAAACCAAAACAAGAAATTTTCGTATTTTACTATACATTGTTTATTTGTGATTTATCATATACAGATTTTTTTGATTTGTTTAAAATGATGTAAATGTTATTTTTGTTTTCTAAACTGCACAAACTTTCCTTAACATATATAATAACTTATAAAACATCTCCAATTCTATTAAAATTATATAATGTTATGTGTAATTAAAAGATCTATATCAGATTTAAAAATTAAGAAAAAAATTATTTAATTTAGTGGAATTCAAAAGGTTCGTATTTGATTTTGAAAACAGAACGTGGAGAATGTATGAGAGGATGTAGGAGGTTGATGAGGAACTTTTTTATCCTTTTAAATAAACATGATTTCTACTATCGTCCTCATTAAATACTGTTTACTATTTATCCCTTGGCTATTTCTCCTCCTCTAGTCTACAGGTGTCCGTTTGGGAATACGGTGAAGAAATACTTTTATATAAGTTGAGATAAATATATGGAGGAGATTATCTCGTTTTACAAAAAAATACTGTTGAATGTATGTTTGGCTTTTAAAAACGTTATTCCAAACAACCCAGTATCACATGTTGTTGCATCTTCTAGTGTTGGTCTCGAGAACCATTGGGAGGCTTCAAGAAGTCACAAGTCATTGCCACGCCACCGATGTGGTATGTAATAATGGGGTGTTTGGCAAAGTTTATAAATACCTCAAAAGTATGTTCAACCGTATTTTTCCGTAAAACGAGATAATCTCTTTCACATATTTACCTCGTAAATGGTAAAAGCAATTCTCCACTGCTTTTTCAAACGAACCAATTCATGATACGCTTTAAGTTGAATCCAGATTCTCATTATCTCTAATCCATTCACGATTAGGGAGGTGATTAGCGATATACTTGGTTTCTAAACTAACTTAATCAATCATGGACGGTTTATTTGACATTAGTTTTGAGGTGAGACATGTGTTCAGCATTTGGCTTAACAAATATTGAGCTATATATATTTAAATTATAGTTAGGGAAAGTGTGACAGGTTAGGCCATATAACCCGACCCTGATTGACGTGAATCATTATCTATTAAATTGACAGAAGGTAGAAAGGAGAGATATGAGAGTAAAACGTTGATGTGTTTTGATGTTCAATCTCTTTTTTTTTTCCACGTTGCATATAAGTCAAAACAAAATTTATCTCACATGCTTTATCTTGATTTGTGTAAAAACACTTTTCTACCGCTTTTTCAAACAGACTTGTAGAAAGGTACATGACGATATTTTTAATGAAGTCACTTGCTTCAAAACTAAGGCGAGGGAGCAGCTAACTAGGCGGGTGAGTCCAAGGCTATGCTACAAGATGTGTTGTGAACTCTTTGGGAGATACACAAATGACACACACACACACACACAAAACAAACGTGTTTCTGTGTCGTGCCTGTTTCTCAATCTTTTTTTTTTAAAAATCAACTAATTATTTTTTTGTTATTTTTAATTAATTAATTAATTGTTGTTGTTGCTGAGGAGAATAGAGGACGACGATGTCCACCCTCCCATTCGCTTGTCCCTTTCCTCTGCTGTTGCTTCATCACGTATTTTGAATTTTGTCCCTCTTTCCAATCCAGTGCTCATATTTACTCCGCCATTAATACCCCTCCATTCATTCATATTACCATGTACTGTCCCTCGTAACAAAAAGGATTGGTCTATTTAGTAACGTGGTATATACGTAATTTTTTGTAAGTTGAGGTAAATATATGAATGGGACTATCTCATTTTACGAAAAAAATACTGTTAAATAGCTTTTAGACTCTTCATAAACTCAGCTAAACGGGACCAATATCAACGTAAATTCCACCACTATACGCACCAAGGACAAAAAATTCCTTCGTCTCGACCCCACTCTTTTCTTCCTCTTCGTTCCTCTGATTACTAGACATCATTTAAATTGTTTTAAAACATTCAAAATTGAAAAAAAAAAAGAAATAAAGAAAAGAACAACGCATGCACCATGTATCAATTTAACGTGGCATGTGCTGTATTAAGTTTTTAGAAGTGATTATGCGTAAAAAGTTTTATCTTAAAAAAATAATTCTTAACCGTTTTTTCCCGATGAAAGGAATCAGTGAAACCAAACAGGTTATGACCTATCCAAATTCCAAATCCATGTACGGTTAGTATTTCAATCATGAGTTCAAAACTTCAAATTCTCCACCTCCATCTTCTCAATCATATTAACACCTCTCAGAAGTTAGCAGCCATTGAATTTTCCAAGATCTTCTTCACCTCCAGTCAAAACAGAGGATTCATCGACCTCACCGACTAACACAACAAGCAATAAATATAAAGAGCATCAAAAGATTATCCATAGCACAAGATGGGACAAAATTAAAAAAAAACACAGAAATTTAGAATTTGATAAAGAAAACCATAGGCAACATTATAATTTATGACCCAACACAACATACAAGACCCACAACAACGACAATGGTGGCTACACCTCATTACTAGACATTACATCACTATGCCCCTTCCAGGCTTAAAGCCATAACAGTACAAGGAATTAAAAGACACACACACACGACCAAACACAATAAAAATATATAGTGCTGGAGTGTGATTTGATACGGATCAATCATAATAGAATTCCAGTTTCAGATTTTATTGTTCCTTATTTCTAAGTAGTTTTTCTGACTGACTCGAATTAACAAGATCCCAGCAATATCCATCTCTAATCTCTCAACAGTACTGAAACATGTCGGGAGAAGCCATGATCGGCTGGTTCAGGAAGGCCATGCTTAATGGGTTGTTGTTGTTGAAGTAGAAGCTGTCATTGGTGGATTCCATGAAGGTGGATGATGATGAGTTTGAAGCCGCAAAAACTGCAGAACTTGTGTTGACGAAATCCACAATTTCGTTCAGAGATTGTAATCTGTGGGTCAGCTCGTTGGCCTGGGCTCTGAGAACAGAATTCTCAGCCTCGATGGAGAGATATTGCTGTGTTGTGAGGTTCACACTAGTGAGAATCTTGTCATTCTCCTT
>JANTPZ010103101.1:0-10772 GCA_025593235.1 Vachellia pachyceras
GGTCAAAATAATGAGTTTGTGATCTTGGCACTGCTAATCCTATCATAGTTTTGCGTCCATTTATCGTGATGGTCATATCAGATTATTTACAGAGAACAAAGTCTCATTTTTTTATCCTGTCCATGCAGAATGACCCATGCCGGCGAAGGTCTTCCTTCTGAAATTATTCAGGAAATGTTTGAAGGTGGGAATCAATGGACTACCCAAGAAGGTCTGGGGCTATGCATGTCAAGAAATTAACATGGTGGAGCACTTTAAATCATACTTGGAGAAAGTGTCATATTCTAAATCTGTGAATATCCAAGTTTTTCTGGGATTACTACTTGTGGGAAGTATTTTAAATTAGATCTTCTCATTCATGCATTCATGTTTTCTGAGAGACTGATACAATGGTACAGAAATGTGTATATGGCTGATGCTGTAGTATTTACTGAATGATAGAGGAAATGCTGACCCAAGGGTAAAAGAATTTGTAGTCAGTGTTGTAATTTTATTTTTTTTTCTACGAGTAGTTTTATCTGCAGGCCATATTATCACGCTTCATCTACCTAAATTTCCATGAAATAATTTAAATTCAAAATAAATTCAAAACAGTTTTCCCCTTTCCCTTTGGCATCGGGGACGCTTTGCCTTATTTTTTGTCGTATTCAGAAACGCGGCAGAAGGACCATGAGCTGAATACGACACACGGGCCACGGCCAGCTCACCCTTCTCAAGACCACGGAAGAAACCCAGCTCACCGTTCTCAAGACCTCCCTCTTCTTCTCCGGCTACGGCTTCAACGTCTACGACTCCCACGGCCAGCTCGTCTTCCGAGTCGATACTTACGGGCCCGATGCCCGCGATAAGGACGAGCTCGTCCTCATGGATCCCCATGGCCTGTGCCTCGCCGTTCGCCGGATTTGAGCAAAAGATCGGCTAGTCGCAAAAGCTCGTCCTCTGTGTAAATAGGGTTTAGTTATCAATCTGTTTGACATTGTAGTGTAAATGGACGGTGAAGAAAATTCACATCCGCTTAAAAGCATGTACCTGTCTATCTCTTTCTGATTTCAATCCCTTCCTCCCATTTCCCCATTGCCATCAATTTGCATTCTTAACTTGTGGCTCGTCATTCTTTTTTTTTTTTCATGTGAGTGACTTTATGTAGAACGTGGCAAAGAGAATAAATGTACGGGAGAGTATAAAACCAAAGAGAAGAACCGAGCATTGGAAGCGACATAAATGTACTTTAGTATGCCGAACTCTTCTGCTCCGGAAAAAAATTCGAAGCCGAATATATCGACTAAGAGCACGGAAGGAGGGCGCGCCATGTCTGAAAGCAGAGAACGAAGAACGCCTTTTTAACGCAGAGGCGTTCGACGACGGGCGCTTCATCTTCAAGAAGGCCAGAGAGGTCTGGGGATGGGATTTCGAGGAAGTCACATAAGTCGATGGAAGGGATGGCTGATTTCAGAGTGTGGGATTCGGCTTCAGAGGATTGTGACCTTGAACTCGTGGTGAACGCCTGGACGGTGAGGACCTTTCCCAGCTCAATCGATGGAATGAGGTGGCCAAGGCCTGGGCTCGAAAGCAGAGACATGCATGGCTTTCTGTACTTTCTGATCCATTTTTAGTAAAAGGAGAAAACATTTTTTTAAGTCTAAGTTGGAAAAAGATTCGGATGGACGTCACTTGACAAGCGACGTCAACAAACGGTTTGGTTCACTTAAATATTCATTAGGTCGGGGCAAAATTAATATGAAACAAAATTTCTCAAGCATTTTTATATTAAGAAAACTTGAATGCCCAGTGATATTTCATGAATACTTCAGGTAAAAAAGGCAGTACTTCATTATCATTGTTCATTATTTTGGAAAGAAAGAAAAGTCAAAGGGGTAAGTGAAAAAAGAAAAGTTAATTGTTGAATGTAACTGGCGTACTTCATTTATTAAACAGAAGGATAGATGACATGAGTTTCGGAGGCTTACAAAAAATTTTAAAATGGAGGACTATTATCCAGTAATTTATTATGCTAATACTGCAGAAAATTGTCTTCAACAACCTATTTGATTCTACAACTTCTGTTTGCTTAAGTATCAACTAAAGGGTACTGAAAGATGAAAAATAGCATCAGTTTTGACAATATGACTTCAAATAACAAAGGAAGATTCTTAACTAGACCTAACATATCAAAAGACACATAAACCAATTAAGCGAAAGGAGACATCAGCATGTCAGACACGACTTTTCAGTCTGAACTAATGTTGACATGCATAAATATCTCTCTATTCATAACTGATTTAATCTATCCATTTTCGATAGATTGAGTCTGACTAAGAATTCTTCCATGACAAAATATGGCACTGTTGATGTGATTCTCTGCTTCCCAAGAAGAAAAATGAGTGAATAGGCAAGTTGCAGAGTATCCCATGAAACAAAATCGAATCCTTTTCTCATCTAGGTGTGATTTGGCACCAGAAGGAAGATCCATGTGATGAACAACAAAAGCAAGGAGGAGGAGGAAGATGTGGCTGAATTAGGGCTTTCTGTTGGCTCCAAACCAAGGTCTGTTGATCCACCACCAGGCATCGTTGTGGTTGGGGTTGTTGGAGTCATAATAGGACTTGGTGGACTTGGTGGGCTTACATAGGTTGGTGGACTAATGCTGCAATCAAAGAGAGGGAAAGAAAAAGGATTATTGGTTGTAGGGTTAATCACACTTCCATATTCTGTTCCTTGCAGAATGAAGTTCTATGGATTCTCACCTTTGTGTTTTGGGTGTTGCATAGTGACAGTTCCCACTACCTGCAACAATGTAAGGTAATGACTAAGTGTTATTGCCTTGTTACTAGGATTCTGTTCTCAGTCCTTCTTTTTCCTCATCCATCTTGTATTCAGTACTATTGATTAATCCGCATTTGTTCTATTGTGCCCAAATAGAGACTGCTATCCTAATACTAATTCTTTTTCATTCACAAAGTTTAAATTCTTGACCCTGATAAAGCGTTGTCAAGTCTCTTATACTTGACCCAGCCCTTGTTGTTAGGATTCTATTCACATTCTGATACTACTTCAAACATGGATTCTCTAAAGATAAGAATATTTGAAAATAGTTTAGCCTTCAATTATAAGTCAAGTCCTTAAACATAATTTATTTGTTGGGGAAAATGGTGAAAATTATAAGTCAAGTCCATAAACCTGTTAAATTTTCTTGGTGAGAAAGACTTGATATGTTTTTATACACAGAAAGTACCGATATTTTGCAACATTTCATATATAAAAAATATTAATACTTCAATTTAGGTTTTTCTAACTGATAAAATTTTCAAACAAAGACTTTTCACCAATTTTTCTTTCTTCTTTTTTCCTGAAAATGACAGCACAGAAAGAACTGAGTGATGACATGCTTACTTGGGTCGGTGCTAGTAAGTGTTGCAGTTCCTCCAAAAACACAGCTTGTAGGAGCAGGATTCTTCTGGTAGTAATCATTGAAAGCATAAGAAGCATGATCCTTAACGGTGTTAGGATTATAACAGCTTGCTCCTGGTTGGATTGTTGAACAATCTGCTCCTCCATACCCACAAGCATAATCAAGAGCCACCTGCAGAGCTGTGTCTGATGCTCCCTGGCTTGCAACACACCATTGACCCCCTCCTGATGATGTTGCAGGAGGGTTAGGATTGGGGTTGGGATTTGTGTTTGGGACTGTTGGAGGGATCTGCCCGGTTGTGTCTGGTGTTTGAGGAGTTGTTGGGTTTTGCCCTGTTGTGTCTGGTGGCTGAGGATTTGTTGGGTTCACTGTAGGGTATGGATTATCTGTCCCTGGGGTTGTAGGGTTCACTACTGGAACATCATCTAATTGAGTAAAATCAGATCTTGAGAAGATTTCTTCTTGGTGTTCTTCATCTGTTAACGATTTTGCTGTCACTGCACCTGCAAACAAAAACCAAGTATTTCAAATACTTGCTTTTTATTTTTTCAGTCTAAAGAGATTATTGAAAAAACATTGAATCTGGTTTCGAGTTCTTCTATCTTGAAAAACTGAAACCCTATGGGATTGTGCTATAACTAGATTAGGTTTAATGGCTTTTCATGTCACAGCCCATGTGGATTAAATTCTGCTCACAAGATCACAACTTTGGAGCTATTTATGGCGTAAAACAGACATATTTTTCTGTCAATAGAAGTGCTCACAATTGAATCAAAGTAAGAAATCAGTTGAAATAGAATAAAATTGTAAATTTAAGGTAAAATTGATTTTTCATGTGTCAAATCCGGTTGATTCAGTTAACACCAAGTTAAATAGAATGAATAATGAGATAACTTTTTGAGAGATGAGTGTATGTATCAGATTTTTTTTTTGGAAAAAATGACTATGTTCTTGAAATGGATTTCTAATAGAAAATCCCGATAAAACTATTTTGAAAAATAATCACTTAAAAATATGTAAATCATACATAAACTGGTCAAAGCTGTTTTTTTCCCCCAAAAAATCAACTAAGTCTGAATCATCCTGCAAACATCCTTAAATATAAGAAATTCCTGCCAAGATTTGCCATACTACTTTTGAAGTAAACAATATTTTCAATGAACCAAAATGTTTTTTTTGTTTAAATCAATGAACAAAGATTTATTTACTCACAAAACATACAAAAACAAATTCATCCTCAAGCTACTATCAGTTTCATGATGTTAATTTAAGAAGTTTACAAGAAATAAAAGAACAACTTTGCCTCACTACCCATGTGATGGATCAATATGCTTGAAGCCAAAGATGTAAATCAAAGATAATATTACCACAAAGACCAGAGAATAATTCAGAAACAAAGGGATAAAAGAATACTTACCTGAACTGAAGAAGAATAAGAGAAGACCGGAGGAGAAGAAGAAGGCAAAAAACCAGAAAGGACGAGCTGTTTCGCTCATTATTTCTGCAGTATTTAGATTTGTGTGTGTTGTTCTTTGTTTTTGCCTTGAAGCGATGTTAGAGAAGCCAAGATTTATTACAACTCAAGGGAAGCATCATTGGAGTTCCTCTTGGGAAGAAATTAATCTTTTTTGTTTTTGCATCTTGTGTATATATAAATATTCATATATATATATATATATATAAACAAACTAATAGCTAAAGCTAGCTTGAAGAATCATAGCTTTCTTGGATCAAACCCCAGAAGAAAGAATATAAGAAAACTTGAGAAAGGAGACTTACGATTGTTGAAATCATGAAGCAAGTGACGGTGCAAAAAGTAGCTGTTTCTATATATAGATGTGTTTGTGTGTATATCTTTGAGAAGCTTTGATGGTTAGTGATAATATTTTCTACTGTAGCATAGGACTGAAACAAAAGCCAAAGCTGATGCAAGGTGGTGGTTTTGTGCTTTTGTTGGCTTTCTGGTTTTGTAACGATGAGTCTTGTCTCCTTTCTATTCTCTGTATCCTAGTCTCACCATTTTCTTTCACTTTCAAGGAAGATTTTTTGTTGTTTTTAACTAGTAAAGCGAGAAACTCACTCAAAGATCATCAATGAAGTACAAAGTTCAACAACAGAAACAAGCAGCATTTAGTTTTAACAACAAAATTACAAAAATCATAATGCTTTAGATTTAATAATGAGAATGTTAACCCATCGTCCGTGGGTTCAACTGGCGAAGGTATTGGACACTCTCACCAAAGGTAGAGGGTTCGATACTGGGGAATGTCACTTTGTTGTGGCTCCAGTCGCGGCGCTTGGAGAGGTATTCTAGCTCCTGGGTGCTTAGGTAAACGCCTGAGGGTAAATGACGGCTCGCCCTGCCCAACATTGGTATGACCTAAGAGGAAGGGAGATTTCGCCCTGCCCTTGGCTTGTGGATGAGCCCAACCCCCTGCCTAAAATTTCCTCATCAAAAAAAAATAATGAGAATGTTAGAGGGCTATATTTGTGTGTGTGAGATCCTTCTATACGCACTTTCAAATCCTAAGATAAATCAAATATATCACCAAAAATAAAAATAATAATTAAGAGAATTACCATATGAAAGAGTGTTGTATATTTATTTAAATTTTTTATTATTTTAAAATACAAAAAGAAATTCATCTACTGGTATTAGAGGTTGAGTATAAAGGATTTAGAGCTTGTTTGGCTTTACTTCCGTAAACCTAGGTTTTACCCCAAAATCTAGGTTTTATCCAAGTACTCATATTTTTTAGAAAAGATATTTTGGATACAAAATTTCGGTTTAAAACCTAAGTTTTAAAAAAAGTTATTTTCCTACTTTTTACCTCGGAATCCGTAAAATCCAAAACTTCTCTAACACAATCACATTTTCAGAACATAGGTTTTGTCTCAAAACCCGTAAAAGTTATTCTCCAAAACCTAAGTTTTACTTCAGAATCCATAAAAACTATTATCAAAATGACTTACAATCGAAGCCTTAGTATTCTTTGATTAAGTTTTAGAGTTCAAATATTATAAAAAAAATAAAGTTGGAAAAGCTTAAAGAATAACGAGTTGTTGTCCAATATCATATACATATGACACTAACAAAACAGAAATATTATTATAAAAATAATTTCAATTAAGAAAATAACTCTGGAGAGAAACTAAAAGAAAGAAGAGATGCGATTCTTCGTATAGGAAATCTCAAGTTCTGTGGTTACAGCCTTCTTCCTTAAGAAGTTGATTCTATTTTTGTCTCTCTCAAGCTTCTCCTGCTATCCTTCCTTCTTATATAGATTTTGATACTAATCATTAAATTAATAATTCTCAGTTACCAGCTATTTAGTACTTAAGACTTAAAAAGCATTGCCAGTATTATGTAGGCTAAAGTATGGTTTGATTTTATTAATTTACATCAAATTTCAGTTTAATAAATTAATTTTATTTAATAAATTATATTTTAAATACTAAATATAAAGTTCATTATAATAAATGAGAAAATTTTTTTGTATACACTGAATGAACCACGTCATTTGTGTCCTACCCAATTAAAATACTCCAATTGTCTTATATGGGACTCGTGTGTCTTCAGAAATTTTTATATCTTCTCTTCATTCTCTCTCTTCCCCCACCCCATTTATTGACTTTTATTAACTAGCAAGGCAATTTTCTAGGCAAAGTGTAACTCACAGGAAGGTAGTTCGAGCTGATGTGGTGCATCCAGAGAATTCTTTGTTAAAGAACTAAAATTTTAATTCCACACTCCAATTTGGCTTTTGCTTTACTGAAACTTTCAATGAATATAATTTTATGAACAAGTTTTTATCCCTTTTTATCATCTAAGTTTTCATGAGTGAATTAAAATTTTGATTCGACACCCCAGTGATTATATTGGGCCCGTTTGGGAATGGAATACAGTGATTCAACATTCAAAGATTATATTGGAAGAAATACTTTTACATAAGTTGATGTAAATATGTAAAAAAGATTTTTATTTTGCTAAAAATACTATTTTTTTTATACAAGCTAAAAATACTATTGAATAGACTTTTATGCTCTCCAAAAGTGTGATCAAATAGGCCCATTAAGCTTTTTTTTCGGTATAAATCATCCGGTATCCTGGGTTCATTGCCCGCCCCAGACTAATCCAGACCCCCGCGAGGAGACCTTACGGTGGTAGCGAGATACCGATGGGACAACTTCTTTGAGGTTGCCTTAATTTTCGCGTCTGTCACTCCCCAGGGTTCGAACCCTCGTCCTGAGGAATGCTGATAGTAACCCTTACCAACTCTTCCAAGTGCTCATTGATAGGTCCATTAAGCTTAATTGCACTAGATGATGGTAAAACTATTGTCAAAAAAAAGTACAAACAAAAAGAAGGGCCAATACATTTGAACATTTTAAAAAGAACAAAGGAGGGCCAGAACTAAGCCCAACGTTTAGTGGCTATTTAGCCCAATATCTATAAGAAAAGTTGTACAATAAACAAAATTGATACTTGGTATTCCTGTCCCCTTACGCTATCCATTGAGATCTTGATTTTTGGAACCATTTCAGTTCCTCAAGACTAAGCACTTCCTCCAATTCTTGGTTCAGTTCTTTCTCAAGTCGATAAAGGAAATTAGAATATGGGTATGAAGATGAATTTTGAATACCATTCAATATGGCCATTAACATTTCCTCCACCTTTCCACAAACCCAAATAGCTCTTTATTCCAATCGGGTAGTATCTCTCTCAAGTTATTCATGTTGGACTCTCATTCACTGTTTTCTTTCCAATGGTTAAGAAGTAAGGGTTGGAAACTGTTGTGTGACATCCACCTTCAAACTTGAATGGACTCCTTCCCATAGAATCAATTATAGTAAATCCCAATGACAGCACCAGAGGGTTATGGTCAGAGTAACTTGTGTGTGGAAGGACCTTCAGAAAGCTGCCTGGAAATTGAGCTAAAAACAGGTCATTCGTGAGTGTCCTATCCAACCTCTCATACAATTTCATATAACCTGTTAATTGAGGACCCTTCCATGTAAATTTAGGATCTATGGCTCCCATATCAGTCAGCCTACAAGCCATAATTTTGTCATTAAACAAACTCATTCTTGCAGGACTAGCAGGAGATCCCCCACTCTCTCATCCTAGTTCCTTATCTCCATACACAATCCATGGAATTGATATGGATGCAGACATATATTCTAGCTTTTGCCACAAAATTTGTCTGCAATTTGAATGAGGTATTGCATAGATAGCAATTACCAGGAATGTAGGAGCTTCCAGTATTGAACATTCACAATGCATAAATTGCTGTTCTTCTTCAATGATCTTGACTGATATGGATTGAGAAATCCAAGTTGCCATTAATCCACCCGACCTCCCTTCACTTGGGACATGTCTAATTTCATCATAGCCCAAACTATATAGAGGAGGTATCTGAGATTCTTGTTGGCATTTAGACTGAGACAAGAAAATCAAAGCAGGCTTGGGACCATTAACAACTAGTCTTAGATTTCTTAGAAAATGCCTATCTCTAGCACCTCTAACGTTCCAGTATAAAACCTTATCCATATAAACAAAGATCAAAATTCATTCCACTCTAAACTCAACACATTTGTGTCTCCAGAACCAAAGTCCCTTCATTTCCTTCTTGTCCATTAGAGATTGGGCTTTCCATGGTCAGCCCACCCACTCCTCCACCCTCTGCCCTATCTTCCTGCATCAGTTCACCTAGGTCTATTGCGCCAGCATGAGGGTATTGGGCCCTTAAACTAGATCAAACCCTTCTTCCTTGCTCATCGTTACTAACCTCCAACATTATCTCATCTGTAGGACCCACACCATCAGCACGTGTCTTTCATGGGATTCTGCGTCTTTTCTCTCATTCCGCGATTGTTTTTCCGTTTTCCTAAAGCTGCTGACCTACTGCACCTGGGCACCCAGTGTATGTTGCTCCACTCCCTCTGGCACATCCTCAATCCTGATTTGGTTATCAACTACACCCACTACCTTTCCTCCCTCAGTGTATTTTCTCGTCGTACGGTTCTGTGTTGTCCTTTCTCTCCTTCATAATGCACTAGGTTCTTCCTCCGCCATTACAGGTGTTACATTTTGGTTAACATCCTTAATATGGTCCACCTCAGCAAATTGCTCAGTTAACACATTAAACCTTGATCCTCTCATGGATGTTCCCTCTGCTCTCCAGTTGTCTCTAGATTTCTGGTATCGACATTTCTCAACTACCCTCCATTGATCGATGGCCTCTGCTTCACCTTGATGCTCCCGGGCTTGACCCCCTGATACACCCTCCCTCAGCACATCTTCACCTTCGTTCCTAGCCCGAGAATCCTTTTTCAAAGAACACCCAACATGCCTGTGGCCTTAAACGCCACACGTAGTACATAACAGGTGTAGGCCCTCGTACTCCAAATAATGGTCTTCCCCCTCCAATCTGAAACCAGACATAAGCTAGCTACCCAATTCCACCAACACCCAGCTTCTAGCAAAGTGGCCTCGCAACTGACAGGAGGTGTTCATGTCGACCTTAATTGTCTCCCAATCCAATTGCCTATATAAGTTAGAGCCTCCTCATCATAGTACACCAAAGGCACCTTTGGGATCCTAACCCAGACAACCACCTTGGAAATGGAGGCTTTATGAGGCTTGAAATTAGGTGTCCACGGTTGGACTATTAGGTAATGGTTAAATAGCATCCACGGACCTCCCGTTAGTGCATTCAGGAAATCCTCCTTGTTGGTGAATTTTACAACAAAATATCCATTCCCAATATTGATTACATTCACTATTACTCTTTTAGCCCACATACTCTGAAGCCTCTGCAACAAAGTCTTGTAGCCTATTTGTGCCCGACAATAACTGCTATTTTCCATGCTTTATAAAGTTTCTTTTTCATCCCTTCACAGAATGAAAAAGTTGGGAACTTCCTATGAGGATCTTCAATGGTGACAAATCTTTGTTCCTCATCTTGCAAATCTTGTTCTTCGTCAGACATGGACTCATCTGATAGCTGATTCTCTACCTCATTGCCATTGGACTCTTCATCCCGACTAATACCTTTCAGTTTGTCTAAAAAGAAAGTCCCACCGGGTTTGTAATTAATCGATTTACTCCCCAGCCGAGGCCAACTTGTCTCTTCGAGATTTTCTCCGACGCATTCATTGCCATTCTTGACTTTCTTGGCACTACGCCTAAGTAAATCTTCTTCTTCGCTAGATGCCAGCGGTTGCACCAGTTTTCCGACAGAGACTCTCCTTTCCTTCATTCTTCTTAGATACAAACTCACTGTGAGTTTGAATCCTTTTCCTTTTACTCTTTATAAAAAACTGATGTAAAACTCCTCATTCCCTGTGCCCCTCTTTGTAT
>JANTPZ010103111.1:0-11576 GCA_025593235.1 Vachellia pachyceras
GCATCTATGAATTCTCTTGATGTTTTTGATCGGCGACTATTTTGTATTGCAGTGTTGAATCCCATTGACCTTGCATATTCTTGGTAGAAAGAATAAGCTTCCCCATGAGACTCAAATTCCATGCCAGAAAGGGGCTCAAGATTTGTATCTTCCTTAAATATTGCCATATCCACTGTGGATGAATTCAAATCTCCATTATCGAGAGCATGTACATCAACACTAGCACCAACCATATTCTGGCCTTCTAGATCTCCAATATGCAATTTTTCTTCATCTTCCAACATGTCAGCAATTGTGTTTCGGTCTTCATCCTTATCATGGTCACCAGAAGGTAAACTTAGATCTATGTCCATCATAAGAACAGCTTTCAGCTTGATGAATTTCTGCGGTACCTAAGAAGTCAAAATAACAGTACCAATGTCAAGCATGGAGAAAGTAAAAATGAAAAGCCAACTGTAGAAAAATAGGAGGGGGGAGAGAGAGCCATATAGAGGAACCAAGAGACCAATGCTTAAGCCTGAATCTGGTTCTTCGTTTTATTGCTTGCATCCATCACAGAGTACCGTGATAGTATATAGAAGAGTTGTGGTTAGACCAGACCCTTTGTCTTCAATAGATAGATCTCACCACCTTTTCCTCTAGTCAAGATAAGCGAGTTTGGAATCTGTAATTCTGCTGGCAAATCCTATTTTCAGTTCCAAACTCATTCTCCTACCAAGTGATGTTTTGTTCATAATGATAAAATTTGGAAACACAAGTCCCCCAAGATCAAATCCATAGTAATGCAGTACTCAAAAACAATAATTAATTTTTGCAGGCTTGATGACCCATATACCTTTTGCTCTAATGGTGTTAGATGACAGTCTGAATCTGATTCAGAAATTTTGGTCCAACATTTTCATCTCCCAGCGGTATTATATGTGGAAAAGGCACTTAGGTAATTTTGGAAAGCATTGGATATACCTTGCTACCTTGGATGAGGTCCTCCAAATTTATTTTGAAGATTTGTTAAAACGAAGAAAAACAACACTTTGAGGTTTGTTTGGTTTGCTAGAAGTGTAATGTTAGAATCTTAAATGGCTTTTCCTTATTTTAAATTTGTAATGGGATATATTTGCACCTTCCCACTCATGTAATCTTTGTCTATAAAAAAGAAGAAATTAGTACAGAACAAGGAAAGGGAGACTAAAATACTAAGAAAAATGAATGAAAAATTACACTTATGGAAAGATAAAAATCACAGTAAATACAGAAATATGTCAAGATAACAAAGCTACTGGTCTCCCTGCATCTCTGTGAAAAGAGACTCTGCAAGAACACCAAAGTCGGCCCATGAAAATAATTGTCCAAAAGCATGTATAGGGAAGATAATCACAATATATCTATGTTAAAGATCCAGCCCCAAACAAGACAACAAAGAGTAGCATAAAATACAATTCAAAAGCAATCTTCCCTCTTTACTCGGACGAAGAAGTAAAGAGAACGCACTATAAACAGTGAGAAAGCTGAAAATTTGCCACAAACACCAATATGCCAGCTAAAATGTAGCAGAAAGTGACAGATGGGCAATGAAAAAATAAAGGTGGTGAGTGTTTCTCTTTCTGGATTAGGGCTAAAGTATATAAAGAGAGAAAGCCACATTTGACAACGCTAGCAATGATAGTCTATAACAGTTTACTTGGTTTTACGCTAATTAGAACCTTTCATAGGCAGCCCTTTCTTAAGGTTGCCAATGACCAAACTCTAATACCAATTGATGGATACTCAAGTGTAAAGGGAAATCCTCCCCCAAAAGCTAACTATTGAGGTAAAAGTACTAAACTATTTAGGGCCTATTTGAATTATCGGTAGAAACTACTTTTCCAACGTAATTTAAAGTCTACAAAGTAAGTATGCAAGAGGAATTTTGTCCCAATTTGCGTGAACGTGCTTTGCAAATGCTAATGCAAACATGGCTTTAACCACCCAACAGAGCATCTCACAATGTGAGATTAAAGAATCCCATACTTCTTAGTGTGGGATGTAAGAATCCCATACTACCTTAGTCACCTTAGTCTCCATCGCAGTTAAGAGAGAGAGAGAGAGTCTGGCAACTAACTAAAACCCATGATCAGCCACCAACACATCTAATGAGATTAATTGTCAGTTACTCTCAGCAGCCAATTCCCACACCCATTTCCACCTATGGTTCATGGGATTTCATTTCCCTCGAATACTATACCATGTAAAAAAAAGTTAACATGCTATTTCCAATTTTTTCAAGTCCAATTTAAGTTCATGCAAAAAAAAAAAAAAAGAAATATAAATTCAAGTTCATTAGGAAATAAGCAACAAATTTCATCCAATAAATCATTGCAAGCTAAAGAAGGTTGAGCTGCTAACAATAAGCTTCATTGAAGATCTTCCTACTATAATATTCCCATCATTGCTGATTGCCACATGGGGGGAAGTAGAACTTGGACACTCTAAATTTCTATAGTAAGTTCACTAGACAATGCTTACCAGCACTAAAATATAACAGTAACAGATTTTCTTTCCTTGGACTAATATATTATCCCATGCTATTGGGGGGCAAAAAATTAATGATGTGTGCTTAGTTCCCGCATAACATCATGTTTTTAAAGCTACGATATGCAATCATTTCCTAGAAATACATAAAAAACAAAACACATTTAAGACATCAAACAAAATATAGATTTTTTACACCAGCATTAACAGATTACAGTGCCAAGTTTTTTTCTTGTCCTTATCACTAATATCTTCTCCCAATTTACAGAAAAACCATTAATGATATATGCTAAATTCCCACAGGGCCTCAAGTTCATGTCTTTTAAGCAGTTTGCAATTATTTCCAACGCCCATAGTATAAAAACAAAATACATTTAAGAGATCGAACAAAAAAGAGCAAGAGGGGAACCACAAACTAAAGAACGGAAGATACAAGAGAAAACTGAGGGAGAGTAGCTCTGATTACATGAAAGAAGGTATCCTCCTCGAGTTGATGTGAATCTGGAAATCTCACGCGACAGGCCTGGCGAGTGGACGAACCCCGCTCTTAAACTCTTCAAATTTGTATTCCTAGGGTTTCCAAAGGCCCCTCCCCGGCCCCAATCCAACTGTCATAGTTCCTTACTCGCGCCATGGTGTGGCGCGTGTCATCCAATCTCGGTGCTATTCTGAGAATTCGGAGTGCTGCTTCTGTTCTGATATCTCCCGCTCAGCAAGTTTCAACCTTTAACCTCGCTCTTACAAGTAACGCTAGCTGTATGATCACTCAAGATTATCTTCAACTTCCCAATTCTACACCCATAAGACTAAAAAAAAAAACACATCCAAATTAAAAAGCAGAGACTAAATACAGCAACATATTCAACAATGTAATTATTAATCAAACAATGAATTTTTCTCACAGAGAGAAATAAATTGAGGGAACCAAAAGTCAAATTCATCAGCTTCTTTAACTGCATTAGGTTAAATCAATAGATAACCAAAGGCCAGAGCACCCTGTGAACATTACCCAAGAGTACTAGGAATTCATAGTCGCCCGAAGCACAAGTTGTGAACTTTTGATGAAAAGAAAGAAAGGGAAACTAACCGGTTGACAATCTAATCTGTGCATCAACACTTCGCCGCCGGCGGAACGGATATGGTCGAAGATTAATGAAAAGGAGTTAAGAACGAACGGAACTATTCAGGAAGAAGAACAAAGGGGGGGCATGGTTTGGCCCTAGACAAACTTTTCCGGGTCCTTGAAAAGGAGGAAGAAGATCCAAACGGATCAAACCGGATCGCCGGACCCAACCAAAAATTATCCGGTCAGGTTGGTTGTGCTTCTTGCTTCTCGTGTGTCATTTTCTTTTTTCATTACATTCTTCTCATCATCATCATAACTGGAAATCTTGTTCCGTTGTTAGTTTATATGGGCTCCGTTTGGATAGTCCGTTGGGAGAACGGAAACAGATTCCGATGTAGTTTATGTGAGAGGAAAAGTGTCTCGGTAAACGCACCCGTTATGTCAACGGGCTTACCAAACGGAGCTATGAATTGAGTTGGTAACATATTGGATTGCTCAAAAGTTACTCGTTTCAAAAATAAGATAATTGGAGCTTGACTTGGCTCACGACCTTACCCATTTAGCATTTTTTTTTATTTTATACTAAAATGATTCTTTTTCCAAATTTTAAAAATCCACTTTCATGTCCTTAGCATAAGCCTCTAACAGCAGTGTTACATGAATTAACGAAGTTAGTTAAAATTAGTTGTTTTTTATGCGTTGGCCAAAAAAGTTATTTTTTATGAAATATCAAAACTAACCCTAATAAAAGTCACTGGCTAGATATGTTTGGCTACTTGGTTAGAAAATTCAGATACTAGCTAAAAAAATTAATATCTTAAATAAAGTATGTTACATTACAAAACACGACGAAGGACTTTATAAGTAGAGGACAAAGTATTTCCCTTTTGCTCCTAGAAGTTATCTCAATGTAAGGGTCCATTTGGTTAGGAAAGGAAGAGAGTGGAAAATTTTTTGACATGGTATATTTGATATGTACTGGAATGAAAAATTGTTTGATAAGAAAATTTTTATTTGGTTTGGTTAAAATGATGGTAAAGTAGATAGAAAAATTATATCAAATGACTATATTACCTTGTGCAATTTTATATTTTTGATTGAGTACATTATATTTAATATTTCATGTGTAAAGTGTATCTTTTACATTTTCCTTCACTTACTGAAAATTGCTTTCCCATCACTTTTTGTTGGAAGAAATCTTCTCACATTTGAAGGAAAATGGCTTCCCGGCAATCAAACAATTGAAAGTAATAGAAAATTTATATTTTCCTTTTCCATCCCCAATTTTCCTTCAACCAGAATGAAACATGTCTCCATTCTTTTCGCTACAATCAAACAAATTTAGTAATGGAAAGATTTTTGGCTTAATCTCTTTTGAGCGTCTTTTTAACCTATTCATTTTGAACAAAGGCCAAGAAAGCCCAAAACCATGTTTTTTTCTGCAAAATATGTTTATGGACATAATGCTTCAGGTCATGTTTGGGAACAGAGTGTTTAGGAACAGAGTGAGGCGATATTTGTTGACTAAATTATATAAAGGTTAAAGGATAAATATGTTTCAGAATTTTTTTATGGACAGTTTCCTTTGGGAGAAATGAGTTTACAGATTTTAAAGTATTTAAAATGATTTTTAAAGATTTTGAGATGGTTTTTGCTTAACTTACGTGTTTGTTGGAAAAAATGAGTTTCCAAATAAACATTATATAGTAATATTTTCAATTTATACGTTGTGAAATTCTTGATATACCCTCATCTAAAAAAATTCCTTCCACATAAACCTATATTTACTGTCCATGATCGAAAAGCATTCACCATTATCGATAATCTCACTTTGACTTTAATCTTTATAACATTTACTTGCAATAGACTCCATCCGCTCTCCATTGAGATTCCAGAATTCATGTGCGCTTTATTAAACTTAGTACAGTTTAATTCAGTATCCAACAATTTTTCTAGTCTAATTCCGTAGGGTTTCAGCAGTTTGATGAGGTTAAGAACTTCTTTTGCTTCCCCATCTAATTTTTTCAACAAATTCGAGTTTGTTTAAGATGGATTGATTTTAATTTCCCTTTAAATTGACTTCATTCCAATTTGATTGTTAATGCTTGGTAGAATTTTTGATTATCATAGGGTTTGTTTGGATAGCCGGTTGGATAGCCCGTCAGAAAATTGCTTTTACAGTTTATGAAGTAAATATGTGAATGAGATTATCTCTATTTACAGAAAAATACTATTGAACGTGCGTTTAGAGAGGCCAAACGCTCTCGATTTGTGGAAAAATACTGTTGAATATGTGTTTAGATCCTGTTTATGAACAGAGTGAGGCAATATTTGTTGACTAAATTATATAAAGGTTAAAGGATAAATTTTTTTGGGAAGGGTGCCTCAAAAATCTCACATTTTAATAACATATTAATTAAAAATTACTAGGTGTCAAATATCTCTTGGAGAAAAACTTCTAAGGTATTTTTGCCCTTCAATTTAAATGTGTTATCAACATAATCAATGTTTTCATTTTTTTAAATCAACATTTTTCATTAAATTAAACAAATAGTATTAAAATTAAAAGATTGGAAATTCACTTTTTTAAATTTAAGGGATCAAATTAAAATTTAATGTAAATTGAATGGATAAAATATATACTTTAATCTAATATTTATTTAGCGCACTTTCATCAATTTCATTTGCCAACCTCCTCAAACCAATTCTTTGTCAATCATTTGACCATTTCTAGACTAAATGCTAAAATAAATATTTGAAAAAAGTTTTGGCTACTAAACTCCTTGTCCCAAAGCATAAAAGGAGCATTCTTTTGAATTGATTACACCATTTCTAAACCAGAAAGTACTTTATTATTAATAAAGTAGTAGAACGAGAAATTCATTTTTTCCAATGGTACAGGTAAGTCAAGATAAAATTATCTCGAAATCTGTAAAATCATTTTGGAATCCGTAACTCCTTTCTTCCAATGGATTTCCCAAACACACATATTGTGTGTTTCGGAATCCGTTGGGAGAATGATTTCACACAAGTTGCAGTAAGTAATTAGGGAGATGAGTTTTGTCTAGTCTTTGGTTACAACGGATATTCCTAACATGCATAATAGTACCATTCAGGAAAATTAATCGTTTAATCTCTTACTTTTTCACTTAACTGTGATTCAGCCTTTAGTTTGACACTTCAATCCTTGAATTCTAATCTATTTAGCAATCTTGTCATTGTCGTTATTTGAACAGAGGTCACAGATAGGGTAAATTAACAAAAGGAAAACTACATCTTTGGGAAAAACAATCTCTCTCTCTCTCTCTCTCTCCATTCTGAGACCGACGTTGTTTTGCAGTAAAAGGCAAGCACATCTGTAAAATTAAACTTTGTAACGGGGAAAAGAATTTTGTTATTTGTTTTGAAAGAAAATTATCTATATTGTGAATCCAACAACAATATATAGCATGTGAACTTGTTTACTGACTGAAAGCCTCTTTTCTACTTCTCATCCCACGTATCTTCGCTGGAAATCATAATCGCTTCATCGCTGGTCAGTATTTCATTTTCGCAAAGAACTCTGTTAATGCTTATTATGCGGCGTTAGGTTAATCAGTTGAATATATTGTTTCATAATCTGGCTTTCAAATATAACGAATGGTTGGGTGGATAATGTTTCAAAGCTTGAAACCAGGATCGCTGATGAAGAAGATTGGGATTAGACCAGTCATTTTGTGGAGAGAGAGAGAGAGTTGAAGAAGCCGAAAGTGAGGATTACTGAGTGAAAGGAGTTCATGACGACTTGAAGAAGGTAAAAGGGAATGTTTTATTTATTTATTTTTATTTTTTTTAGTTTCTGACGCCGTATGAATATATTTTAAGTGCTCTATTTTTTTAATATGTGAATTGGTGCATGCATGCATGTCAGTTTTATGTTTGAGTTCGTGTTCTTTTGTGACGATGGAGAACTGGTATTTGAAGCCACCCAGCCAGAAGTCCCACATCGGTTGCAGCTGAGAAGACTTGGCAGGGTATGAGGTATAAATGGGAAGCGCCAGATTCAGTACAACATACTTACCTGGACGGGGTCGATGGGTGATCAAGAAGGCCCATGGCCTAGGGTAGTGACCTCCATTGCACTCCGGAGGGGTGCTCCCCTAAGGTCTGTCCAAGTGGCAGAGCCTACGTCATAATTTGTGGCAGTGGGGGCCTGCGTTCGCGCGGCCCCTACCCAACATATGTACCAAAAAATTCTCTCTCTACAGTAGGGGCTTGCGTTAGCGAGGCCCATAACCAATGTATAATGTGTTGATTTCTCTCTCTGCCTCTTTGGCCCAATACTAAATTCATTGAAATTTGCTTTGAAAAGTTGGGCCACCGAATATATTCAGTGTAAATCTCTCTCTCTCTAAGCTACTAGGCCCAATGTGAATTCCATCAATTTTTGCTTTAAAAAGATCCCCCGATATACAGTGTAAATCCTCCTCTCTCTCTCCCCCCCCACCCCACTAATTAGACCCAATACGAATTCCTTCATTTTTTTTTGCTTGTGTTAAAAATCCTCGGAATCTGTAAAATCGTGCTTTCAGCTTATTCCCAAACGCACTGTAAGCACTTCTTAAGGTGTATTTTGGTAGAAATCCAACATATCTAAAGTTTACCAAAATAAAGTTAATGTGAGTTGCTTCATAAGCCCACCTACTAATATTGGTTTTAATTATATGATGTCTCATAAATGGGGTTGAGTATATAAAAACCAAGATTTAAATCCCCGTTGGAAGATATATTCACATTTAGGGCCCGTCTGGTTACAGGAAAATCTCTGATGGAAAAGGAAAATGGGATATTTTCCTTTGTTGAAACCATTTGGTTGCAACATTTTCCCAAGAGAGAGAATTCCGGCGGCGTAACATGTTCTCATGTTCAATGGAAAATGGCTCCCACGCATATTGGTGGGATTTGATTTTCCAACATTTGAAAATTACGGTATAGCCCTTATCGTCTTCTTTTCTCACTTTTGCCTGCTCGCCGCTGCTTGCTCAAATGCTATACCACCAGTAAACATTCTCCCTCCTTACTAGTCAGTCTTCGCCATCTCCTTTCTTTCCACTCTCGCTGTCCCTTGTCCCCTTTCCATCACCTTCCCTCAAGTTTCTTGAAGAAACTATATCTCCTTCATCCTCGCCCATTCAAATTCAGTCACCGAGAAAGAACGGCACCGAAGAAGATGAGCTGATGAGGTGAAAATATTTCACCTCATTCTCAGCCTATTCGAATGGGGTGAGGATGAGGTGAACATACCCCATCCTCATCCCGTTAAAATTCACCTCATCCCATATAAATATATATAATAATATATATAATTTATAAACATATATTAAATACATATATAAAATATATAATTAATAAATATAATATATTTAAATATTAGATAATTAAATGTTAAAGAATAATATAAATAAGTTAAATTTTTATCAATAAATACTTATATTTATAAAAGGAAAAATTATTCAAAGGTCCTAAATAAGTAACTTATTTAAGGAATGGTCCCCAAAAAACAAAATATTTATTCTGAGGTCCCGTTGACAACATGAAATCCTTTTATTGACAACAGCATGCGCTGTATTGACAACACCTTATGTTGTCAATGGGACTTCAAAATAAATATTTTATTTTTTGGGACCATTCCTTAAATAAGTCCCTTATTTGAGATCTGAGACTAGATCTCCCATTATAAAAAATATTTTATATTTGTCATTAAGGGTAATATAGTCATTTAATACAATTTTCCTACTCTTTTAATCCAACTAAATAAAAATTTCTCCACCTATTTTCCATTCCAATGCCAACCAAACAACACACATTAGAAATGTTTCCATTCCATTTCATTCTAACGGATTCACTAAATCAAATGGGCCCTCAATATCAACAAGGTTTCAAACAGAATTGCTTCCAACGAAATGATCTGGTACTTCGGCCCAAAAAAAAAATTTATCCGCTATCCGATTGAGTTGCATCTATAGATGACTGATATTGTTATGCATCCATGAGGAGTAGACTGCGTTGACATAGAAATTCTGTGAGACATGGTTAGCAATAATGATCACAGTCGCATAAGTTCTGTTCATATAACTATACTAAAGAACAAACACTTGAACATATTACGTGGTCATTTCATAATGGGTTTTTGATGGAACTCAACTCTTTTCCTGGTTCGCTGAAGGAGTGAAACTAGCTTTTGCTTATTTGGATTTGGAGATTTGAACCAAATATTGTAGAATTGAACTTATGCTTGACCAAAGATGAAAAGGGGCAAAAAGTGAAATGGTTCAAGATCTGTGTTTCATTTTTTTCCTTGAACTATGTATTATAGAGTCTATAAAAAGTCTCACTTAAGCTTTCGTAAGTTATAAACTGGTATATAACATAATAATACATATAAGTATTTTAAAATATATATAATGACTAAATAATTTATTTAAATTTTTTAGTCTGTCCAAAAAAAAGTTAACTAGCTCTCATATTAATCACAAGAGGTACTATATACTAATATATTGATTGTTCAATTTTTCCGTTTATTTTTCTTTACAAAATGTCAGATTGTTGAAAACCGGCAAGTATGCTTGTGCCTTACATTGGGTATATTGAACTAGAAAAGTTAATAAACCTGTTTTGAAAGCTTTCACATTCAAGATTGACTATGGCTGGTATCAAAACTAGCAGACTAGTGCTCTGTTTCTGACTTCTGCAAGATGCATCTATCACAATAGAGAGTAGATAGGAATGAGTAATGACGAACATTATTACTATTATTATGATCATTACTAATATTAACAATAGCAATATCATTATTTATGAACCCAAAGTACTTGATGCAGCTATTAACCAGTCAGATTATAAAGATGGGTGAACTAAGTTTAAATTCCACCTTGTTCAAAAATATCCGAGGCATCTTGATTGTGAAGCCTCAATCTAGACTAATCAATTGCCTGGATACCTACCTAGTAATAGAATATGAAAAAAGCATGGGCATTGGATAGCCCAAAGGGTTATAAAAAATCATTAATTATGATAAAAAAACATTGGAATGGCTGATTTATCTTTAGAGAATTTCTCTGAAAGGTATTTAATATAATTTTTAAGTATGTGCTTCTATTCAATTTGATGCTTTCTGTTATAAAGTTCTTCTGGCATCTCAACAAAGTGTTGCATATAACTATATAATTCCCTCAGAAAAGGATTTACTAATAACTCTGCATATGTTAAGAAATTAAGTTAACCGATCATGTTGCAGTTGTAAGAGATCTAATTTGTTGGGACTGAGATATCCAGATATGTCATTCCCATAGAGAGGCATTGAAATTTGACGAGTTAGCGAAAATGGCTTAGAATGCGAACAATCAGCTGACAATCATCCAGCTTCTTGGTTGAATCAAATGTCAGTTGATTTAGGCTAATATTTGTGTCTTTGCAGCTTATAGATGGCCATGATAATGTAACCTTGATACTATCCAAGCTTCAGATTGTCTTTTCATCCAAAAAAAAATTGTTAACTGTTATTAACTTTCCATGGACAACGGGTCTTCTGTTAGAAATCATAGGAAATACTCTCGTATTAAAATAGAAGAGATATTTGGATGCTCTCATCGTCCCTTTTACTCCTTTTCCTCTCCTCATCTCAACCATTAGATTGACAAAATGAACGGTCAAGATTCAGTTTGATAAATCAAACAAGCTCTAGTGATACTGTACAGCTTGAACTGGAATACAGTTGGGCAGAGCAAAGTAGTCCATAGAGGATTCATTCTCACCGAACGGCCAAGCTTCTTTCTCTGACTTATTGCACAGAGAGAGCCACTACTACTTTGGTTAGAGAAGAACCTAGAGATTCGATTGCAGAACTCATTCCGATTAACGAGGTGGGATATTTATATTTCTGCAAGCAGTTGCTGCGTAAAACATGATATTTTATTCTTAGTTATTTACGTTGTTATAGTGATTTGGGTTTGAATAGAACTAC
>JANTPZ010103116.1:0-12976 GCA_025593235.1 Vachellia pachyceras
TAAATGAAAAATTCACTTATTAAGCTTGTAATGACAAGTAATGAGTCAATTTTGTCAGACCTTATCCTTCTTATGACATCATCTGCATTAACCTGGCCTAGAAGTTCCCTATGTTCCTCATTTGATAACCGCAGCTCTTTTCTAAGTTCTGTAATCAAACTCTCCTTGTCCTGAAAACAATACATGTCATAGCAGTCATTTAAACCTGATCAAACAAATTTACCAAACATTAGATTAGATTTCAAGAACCAAAATGACAGAATGTACCCAAGTAATGGCATCGTCTTGAGCTTTGAATGCTCGCAGAACTGAACTGTAAGCTTCCTGCTCCAGTTGGTGAATTTGAGCTTCCATATCAGTTTCACCATACATCCTAGGATATGGAACTAACCCCACGGCAGATCTTCCATTCCCAGCAAGACGTCCTCCTCTGGGAATTCTATTTTGGTGTGTTGGTGGCAGATCATCATCAGTTCCTGCCATCATGAGAATCATTTGATTGGATACAGCCACTGAACAAGGGGGATTGGACCACCACATATATAATCCATTATCCTTTTCATGGCTTTGGTGAAAAAGCTATCTCAAACACATGAATTACATTGTAATCAATAGCTCTACACATAAAGAGTTAAAATGTAATATGGGGACAAAAAACTCACCAAGACTTTCTACTAAATCCAACCTTTAGGGAAATTCATAATTCAAATCACCAAATTTTCATCATGCATACCATACAAGCTACTATCAACCAGAAAACACATAAAAGAGAGTCCATCTTTCTCAAATATGAGTGTACATTAAAATTATAATCCACAATATAGAGAAAAACTCATAATAACAAAAAATGAAGCAAGGAACAGCCATGGTTCAGGACCTTCATTCTGAAAACATTTCATCAGGAAGAGAGTCAAAACAATATATCTAGCTGTAATGCTCTTGTATATCTCAAATAAATCCTTCTCCACATCTCTTACCCTTTTCCTTCTTCCTTTAATTCATTCTTCCTCCTCTTTAATGCTTTCCAGTTAAGTGATCCCCTGTTCCCTGTTCCTAGCTAAAAGGAGGATAAACTAAATCCCGTTACATTGTCGGACTCCTTTGTGGGTTTCAATTATCATTTCAAGGCTTGAACAGTATGAAACTACTTTATGATCATTATAATGCTAGTATAAAAAATACACAACCAAGATTTTCACAGAAATGTCTTCGTCTATGATTTGTAAGCTACCCAAGTCTTAATAGAAACATATGTTATGGCTTAAAAACTATTTATAAAATGAAAAACAGGCATAATTCTATGAATCACGTGAGAAGCTGAATAGTTGAGACAAATATAGTTATATCATTATATCCGTTCATTCGAAAGGAGAGTTTTAATCAATTAGAACCAAAAGATTGAAATATCTTGTCGACCAAATACTATACTTCTTGAGTTACTCGATACAACTTCAAAGACGGGGCTAATTAATGCCAGGAGAATATGCGGGTTCTATGACCCATCAATAAAAAAAAAAGTCTAAGATAATCATTGCTATCCTCGTTAGAGACCACAGAAAATAAAACGAGCCAGATTCAGCAGCCACACCAGCCAACATGAAATGGTGTCATTTAAAGTTCTTTGCCTTTCGCAAACGCTAAAAATTATCAAATTTTAAATCACAAAGGAACAAATTAAGGAAACGGTAGCGAAAAAGTTAAAGAACCCTAACCCTAAACTCAAACCGAAAAGAATTGCAAATCTTGATGAAGTACGAGAAGAATTAAGCAACTTCTAGTAAGCTCACCACTACTATCGTAGGGCTCGTAATCCATAGCCAGGTTGCACTTGAATCGAACAGCCCAGATCCAGAAAAATGCGAAAACGCCAATTTTGAGAGCGAATGTCGAACAATAACTCAGAACAGCGCAGAATCAGCAAGCATGATGCAGCACCAAGCAAATGGGGTTGTCATAGGATTCGAATGTGGATGAAGTGAACTCTGAAGGTAACCCAAACGGTGGTGAACGGTCGTTGCCGGAGCGATCAGGCGGGTTAGAATGATTGAGCGGAGCTCAGGTGAGACCCGACAATGGAATATGGGTGCGCGCGTGCACACTGTTCATTTTATTTCTCTCTTTCTTTTGTTTTTTTCACGATTTAATAAATATTCCTGGTAAAATTACAATATCTCATTTATTAAAAAAAATTAACATCTCGATTGCATCTTCATGAAGTATCCTAACAAATCTTAACATTTTTATATTTTCCAACCAAAGTGGCTTCTAAGGAAATATTTATACGTCTCAAATATATTCATCCAAGTCTACTTCTGTTGAGCATTTTTTTTATTTCTTAAAATAATAAGGATTTATAAGTTAGTGTTCATTTATATCAACTTATTGTTACGATTTATAAAAGAAGTGGAGAAGTGCTTTTATAATTTACAAAGTAAGTATACGAAAGGAATTATCTCAATTTGGGAAAAAACATTGTTTTGATTTATATCAACTTATTGACGTTACATTGAACCTATTCCAACTGTCAAGGGAATAACCAATTCATTTCGAGAAAATTAATCTTTTGGTCTCTCAATATTTGATCTGATTGTAACCCAACTCCTGGATGTTGACTTATTGCAACTTAATCCTTATAATTTTACATATTTTATAATTTAATTATTAACATTTTATAATATATATGATTTATTTCCTAAAATATAGAGACTAAATTATAAAATGGTTAAAAATATATAAATTCAGTTGTAGTGAATTAAAGTTTAATTGTTAGGTTACAACCAAATCAAAATTATAATGATTAAATTACACCAAATCAAAGTTCAGATATTGAATAACAATTGAATCAAAATTTGAGGGACAAAAAGGCTAATTTTCATCACCCTTGTTTAACCTTTATTCTTGTGTTTGGCCTTTATTCATTCTTGTGTTTGACCTTTATTCGAGAAGGCTGGATACTACATATATCACTCACCTCATCCAATTAACAACTCTTTTGACATTCACTATTGGGTTTTTCTTTTGTAATTAATGTGAAAAATTTTCTTTTGCAGAGTTTTATTACAATCTTTTTCTTGATGCATTGGGTGGTTTCATATCATTTATTAAAATTGTGTTTCAGGGAAAGCTTAGAGAGATATTCGGAAGAAATGAGAGAGACAACAAGTTCGTTAGTGAACTTCATTTGTATGGCTTTAGGGGTTGAGGCTTCAAAGCTGTTACTGGAGAGCTTTGAAGAAGAAGAAGAACAGTATAACATAAGGATGAATTGCTTCCCTCCATGTCCTGAGCCTGAAAAAGTTCTTGGGATTGTGCCTCATGCTGATAATTCTGCCATAACTCTCTGGCTTGAATGTGGAAACTTGCCTGGATTACAGTTCCTCAAAGATGGTAAATGGGTCTTTGTTCAACCTATTGAAGGAGCCATTAACATTGGCCAAATTCTTGAGGTTCGTTACTCATTAACATGTTATTAACGCCTGCATCTCTCTCATATGATAGGAAGCATCCAATGCTATAAAGTATTTTTCTAGCAGCACTTACTATTTGATATCTTAAAGTATTTTTCAGTAGTATACATTATCTTATAGTAATTTTTTATCATTCTATCACCCAAAAACATTTTTTCAATAGCATTTAGTATCTTAAGTTTAGAGTACTCATTGCCCTTGAGAAAATTCTTTAATGGTAAAATTCTTTATGATCCTTTGTGTTATTGGAAAAATACTTTAGTATTAAATGCATCAATAATTAGATTATGATACTAAGTAAGTAATACTCAAAAAATGCTTTAAAGTGATGAATGAAAATTAGTTCAAAATACTAAGTGCTATTTCAGGTGCTAGATACATCTTATCCTTATTTTCTTTATAAAAATTTTGGTCCATAAGTTTGTATATTTTCAACACACACCGTTACTTTTATTATTTTGGTGCATAAGACTCTAAAAACCAAAAAGGATCAATTGGTTTTCCACTTGACGATGTTATAGAATGTGGGTGAGCATAAAACTCTGAAAAATCGAGGTTGCTTGGTCCTTCCTTGTGTTTCTATCCTCTGAAAGGGATTCATCTGATGAAGGAACATCATATTTGGGCAATTTTATCAGAGCCTTCCCATTGACATCCCAGTCCTGCCTTCCATTTGACAGAGCCAATTTCTTCTTCCAACATGTCCCTTCCTCTATAGCAGCAACCACACAGTTGCAATCATAGAGGTAAGATTTGCCACAGTCATTCTCATTTAGTCCCTGCAACTGTTCGAAATTCGAAGAACTGGGCCAAAAGGTATTGGATAGCTCTTGCATCTTGTATATATCCTCCGGTCTTGACTTACTTGATCCACAAGTTACTTGCTTGTCTAGCTTGCAGCCATTGAGCTTGTTATCGGGATCCAATAGGGAAAACCCAGGAAGACAATCACAATTGGCCTTCTATTAGCATCAAGTCTACAGAATCCATTGTAACCACAAGGTCCTCCTCCCAAGTCACTACTCATATCTGACCAAATATCATGAGGGATAAACCAAACAGTAACCCAAGAACCCCAGTTACTACTGTTGGTGTCCTTAGGATGAGCATACTGTGTGAAAATCCCTCAAAATCAAGTGTTGACCTGTAATAGAAATCCCCTGAAGGAACTTGTGTTTTACTTGCGATATTGACTGCGTTTCCATTCCTTCTAACCATATTCACAAAACCTGACTCATCAAGGGCCAGGCGATTCCCAGAATCCATATGATCAGAATTATTGGCTGTTTTGATATTGAAATAAGGTCCATATGCAAATTCTGTATCTGGGGCAATTTGTTGAAGAACCACATCTCCATCATCTTTAATGCGAAGTTGAAACTCTCTTTGAATAGTTTCTGTACATTTGCCTTGAAATTAGCTTACCACCAATTTCCAGTGCCTGAGTTCTCCCAAGCATAACTAGAACTTTTGACAAGGACGAAATTGCCAGTGTCCAGTATAGCAGCATAGGAAATCTCATAATCATCAACAATGAACATTGGAAGAGGAATCAGCTCACCCTTTGGACCAGTGAGTATAAAGTGACCCTTGGTAGTGAGTTAAATCTTTGATCCTTCCGGTGCTGGATTATCTCCATTTACCCGCCAAACAAGGGTTTTATCAGAGATTTTGTCATACCAGATGGCAAGCAAGTAGAGATTTTGATCATCGTTGGTGGCACGACAGCCAAAAGCAAATTCCCCAGATGGTGTAGCCATGAAGAGGAAGAATCCTTAGAAGCTAACAGATATTAATCCCAAGGTTATGTTCGCTATTTGGGATACTACCACCATAGATGATAGCACAAGAAGCAGTGAGAGGCCATGGTGGCGAAGGAGATTCATGGTAATAGAATAAGTGCAGCATAAAGATTCAAGAATAAGAGGGTCGTATTACTTATAGCTAAGATTGTGGAATTTTCTTGTACAGCCTCAGGTGGTGGTCAAGCAAGAAGGCTCCTAGTGCTAATTGATGGCAAATTCTGATGGGTCCTCGTGGCTTATTAACGGCTCAATGACGACCACATCATGTCCAAAGTGGTTGTTATTTGCTTCGTTTGTGAATAGGACTAGCTTTGACTTTGAACAAAACGTTAATTTATGGCTGCACGTCAAAGTCGTTAATTCTTGATACTATTAATCATGGTGACGGTGGTGGTGATGATAATCAAGTCGTTTGAAAGCTCTTGAATATCTCTAAATTCAAGAGATTAAGATTAAATCTAAATTCTAATTTTGGGAGCTTGTCCTTTTCATGTTGAATTTTCATTTTTGCTTTAAAATTTTATTTCAAAATAAGGGAAAATTGGAAAAAGACCTCACATTGAAAATTTTATTATTAAGAAAGACCTAATAATATATAGAGAAAGTATTTGCGCTCCAAAAATTTCGTATGTATACATAGAGTATCCATACTTTTATCTAGTTCTTTGTCAACAGAAAATTTTTAGTGGGAAACTTAAAAAATAATTTTAACTTTTGCTCCCTGTGCAATATTGGTATGACTTAAGAGAAAATGAGATTTCACTTTATCTTTGGATTGTAAGTAAATCCAACCCCTTTCCAAAATTTTCATTGAAAAAAAACATTAAATTTTGCTGACAAACCATATACACACAAACACTGATATACCCTTGCAATGTTGACTTGGAAAATATTCAGTGCAATATTCATGATGAGTTTGGACAGTGATGATGCTAAAATATCTCGTGTTTGCCAACATATTACTATATCAGAGGAAGTGTGTGGAGAAGAGAGGTTGAATTATTGCAATCTGACATTTGAAATTTAATGAAGGACTAACATCTATGGTCAATTGTGTGACGTTTCTTTCTGACATTTTTCATGTACAATTTTCACAGTAAAAATACTCAGAAATTCAACACTCTTGAATATTCAATGAACTGATGATAAAAATGGTAGGTGTTACGTAATCATGGGTTTGTTTGGCGGAGCACTAAAGAAAGTCAGATGCACATTCAACAGTGTTTTTCCGTAAAACGTGATAATGTTCTTTACATATTTATTTTAACTTGCGTAAATATACTTCTTTACCGTATTCTCAAACGGGCACCATATAGAAATAAACAAACATTGATTCGTAACTCATGACAAGAACAAGCATGATTCCTTTCAAGAACACAAATATATTCAATGGTAAATGTAATCCAAGAATCATTCAACCTGCAAATGAACCATGATCTCTCATCCAACATTTGATGCAATGAGAGTATACACTTAAACCTGTTGCTTTAATCCATAAAAGGAAAATACAATTTGCACAACAAGAAACACGACATTCGAATCAAACGGCGCCCAAGAATTTTTAAGAAATTCCACTTTTTTTACTTCTCAAACCTTGTGGGGCCAACTTTGCTCATGAAGCTCATAGACAGAGTTTGGCATACAGTTAAAAACCAGCCCATCCAGCAGGTTGAGAAGTTGACTTGCTCTCACAGTTTGACTTAGGCTGTGAATTACCCCCATCAGTAGTATTATGCCTTGGCATTTGTTGGCTTCCAGTGTGGATAGCAGAGAAGTTTTCAGTTCCAAACGCCCAAGAACTAAATTTAGTAGTTGGCTGGGCATGCTGATTGTTTTGCTGACCACTCCTACTCCCAATAGACTTGGAAGTATTGTACGCCGAAACAGACCTCTGCCGCAAGGGTTCTTCTGGAAAAGCTTGCCATGATGACTTAGGTTCTGAACCAGGAGTTTTCCCTTCAGTTTTATTTTGCGCTTGTTCCTGAACAGTCCCACATCTCTCACATAATAAGGCAACATATATAAGTCATATGCCAAAAAAGAGCCATAAAGAATCTCCGAGTTACACGAATGCAAAACAAAATTACCATAGTAGCAGGTGCTGCAACTGTTGAAGCTGTTCCAAGAGCCTCCTTATTTGGTGATGGAGTTTTAGCTGCAAGTGCCTGCCTGAGATCTTGGAGTTCTTGTCTTTGAGATCGGCAGATGGCACTGAGCTTCTCATACTTGGAAGTTATTTCAGCTTTTTCCCAGTTAACCCCCTTCAGCAGCTCCTTGAGTTTCCCCACCTCAGCCTCTAATGCTGCTTCACTATCAGATTTATAACTGGGTCTAGAGTTGAATTTACTAGTATCAAATTCAGCAACAAAAGCATTAAAATCCTGGTCTTGAAAAGTAGTTGTGTTTTCTATATTTGATGACACTTGCTTCTCACTACTATGATCTTGACTCTGAAAAATTTTTATCTCAAAGTCTTTGGTAGAACCAGTATCAGGCTTGCTTGATTTTCCATGTGAACTGCTTTTCAAAGTTTGGGATTTGGCATTGACCACTTTGGTAGGGCTAGCATTATTAGGTAATTGATTATTCTCTGGACGAATTCTATCAACCTTTGATGAAATAGGATGGGTAGCTGGTTCTTCATCAAATAGGGGTTTGCCCTTTCCTTCTGTGGTAAGTGATTTTTGTGCCTGCTGAGTGGACCAGAAAGCACCAAGCTGGCCCCCACCTCCACCTCCCCTAGAAGAAAGTGATGACGTTTTAGGTTCTCCAGATGGAGGGGGAGGACTCCTTCGCGGCACTGGGGTTGATCTGTTAGCAGGCTTTGAAACACCTGTCAAAATTATCCATAAATTAATCTTTAATGTCAAGTACATTCTTACAGTGTTATATTAAAACAGCAATTTCCAATTTTCTACCAAAACTTCTGTCCTCTAGCAGACATGTTTGATCACATTATAATCTTCTGAAACAAGAAAATCTTAAATCTCAACTACTCAGTCTATAGTCACCTCACCTTCACGATTGTAGGAAGAAGAAAATTCAGGCGGTGTATCAGGTAATGACTTCTGCAAACTAACGGGTAAAAACTCATTAAAACGAAACCAGACCTGCCACCACGGTAAATTATCCAACATTAGCAATCCTAATGTCATAACACATGCACCACCTAACAATGCCGTTGGCATGGTTGATCTAAGACCAACCTAAATTCATGCAGATGAATGTCCAATCAAGCAAAGCGCTTGCCTGCGTGATATCTGGTCTGTCATCTGGTCTAGCTTGAAGCATGTCTCTAATTAAGTCTACAATGGATGAACTGTATTTAGGTAAATCAGGGATGCGATAGTTTCCATTAAGGACTTGAAGCTTGGATTCTCCATCAAATGCACTCCTGAAGTAGCATATGCGAAAAAGAAGACACCCAAGAGCCTAACAATTTTAAGAGAGTTGAGTTGCAGTAAGTGTTAAATATTTGAAGAATTTTATTATGAAAGAGATGGGTGGAATCTCCCTGACTCACCCATATGTCCACTTTTTCATTGATGACTTCTCTCAGAAACAGATCCCACATCTGAAATGCATTACGGAAACCTGGTTAGAAACTATTTTCATCACACAAGACCAGTTGTATTTAAGAAAACAAATTTCAACTTACCTCAGGGGCCCTATAGGCAGGAGTTGTGTACTTTCTAATATTATCTTCCTCAATCCCCATTTCTTCCGGTTTCTCAAAACGCTTATGATTGGTGGATGTGCTTCCGAAGTCACACAGTTTCCACAAGCCATCCGAAGCTAATAGAAGATTTTCAGCTTTTAAGTCCCTGGAAAAAAGTTCGTAAGAAACTTAAAAAACTATAAATGAAGAGAAAATATGATAACTTTGACAAAACATTGAATACAAGTAGTTACCGGTGAGCAATAGGTGGGGATTGGCAATGCATTGCAAAAACTGCATTGCATATATCCCTGAAGATCAATAAAACTTGTTGCTCATCAAAATACCCTGCTCCTCGGCTCTCCAGCACCTGCACCAGAGACTTTTCACAGAATTCCATCACAAGGAATGCCTCTTTTGTCCTGCCCATTTCGAAAATTGTATGTGCATAAAGGGTGACAATATTAGGATGCCCTTTCAATGACTTCATCACTGAGATCTCCTTCCTGACCAATTCAAGGGATTCTTCATCATTGCATATAATGTGCTTCAAAGCAAACTGTTTTGACATGTGTGCAGCATCACGAGCCAAGTAGACACAAGAGAACCCCCCTTCGGCGATGGCCTTTTGAATATTTATTTTAAGATTGCCAACATCTATAGTTCGTCCTTCAAGCCCAGCCGGCTCTTTATGCGTGAATGGCTTAAATCTCCACATCTTTTATGTAACAACGAGTAGAATGCTACATATGTAAATAAATAACATTATGAGTAGCACTATCTCAAGAATTTAGGACACAGAAGTTCTGTTATTACAAAATAATACTAGTATTGTTGCATATAGATCAACTCATTGCCGGTGAGCATAAATAAAGGGCTTCAGGTTGCCAGTTCTTGTATGTGCTCTTTAGCTTCATCCTCAACATCGATTAATTCAAATTAACCGATTAACTCAATTCAAATTTATGAAACAAAGGAGAGGCATGTGCTTATATTATGAAATTCTCAAAAACAACCACAAAAAAGGTGAATTCAGTGCCGAAACATTTTAATGTGCAACACAGTAATATTCGAATACCAAGCACACTTTCATATGGCAAAACAATGCGACTTGCTAGTCCTCACGCATTCTTCATTTCATGAAAATCACATTTCATGAGATTCAATATGATAGTGGGCATCAGAAGTTCAGAGGAAGCGAATCATAGACGAAGAAACCGTAGCTATCTTACCTCAACTTCAACGACTGTTTCCCAGATAATATTGAACCCAAAATTCAGCTAACAACAAAACAAAGCGCCAGATAATTGATTGAACGCCAATAAGTCGTCTTCGATCTGTGCCAACATCCAACACCACATCATCCCAAAGATCGCAATGCAAATATAAAAGCAGGAAAGAAAAGAAAGGCGATATCACCCCTCACAATACAAATCGAAAAACAAGTTAAAATCCCACCATTCTTTTCATGAAAAATGTAAAATTTTTGAACAAAAAGCTCCTTGTTCCCACCTGAAATCCAACAAAAAATCTAAAAATCCACCATTAACGCATCAAATTGAGATCTAAGTGCTATCTAAGCCTATCCAAAAACGCAATGCACAGCCTATAGAGCTGTAGCTTCTTCCTCCTGAGATTTCACCCCAAGATTGGGTGTAGAAAAGAGGAAAGCGAAAGCACAACGGATGTGTGTGGGTTTATATAGGTGGGTGAATTACAGTAAAAGTTGAAGGAAGGAGAGACGGGGAGGAGGGCCCATGGGTTGAAAGGCACGGGATGAGCGAGAATCGGGGTCGTACGGAGGTTGTGAGCTCACGAATCGGACGGTGAAAGAGCCGCGGGAGGGGTGGCAGTGATTGGATAATGGAGGACCCACGTTGTTACGGAGGACGTGAACGGGATTTTCCCGCTACTAGAGGGATTCATTCACATGGGTGAGAGTGGTTATAACTATAAGACGATACTCGCTTAATCCCCGCTCAACGTGGCGACACTTCATTGGCCTCCTATGATATTTTTGTTAGGTATCAATTATATGTGTGTGTGTGTGTGTTATATTTATTTAATTTTTTGTAGATGATAATGTAAATTGTTGTGTGGTGATAGAAAACTATAAATTTAGACAATCATACAAATTTAGACAATCATATTAAAATCTATCCAACATTAAACATATTATTGTTGGAATTCAAATTTTGATTTAAATCCGTCCAATTAAATTTGTGTGGAAAAAAGTTTAACAGAATAGATGCAACTAAAGGCTCTACAAAACTTGTATATAATTTCCGCTTTTTAATATAATATCTAATTAAATATTGAATCTGCTTTTAAATATACAAGGCTAACAAATTTAGTCATTAAACTTTATAAGTATTTCTATTGATTATTCATATTGGAGGGATTCTCACCCAAAAGTAGTTTAGAGAAACCAACATATCTTTACATTTATTACAAATGACTAACTTAATTAATGTCTTTAATATCTATAAATTACTTGTCTAACTTTTATATTAAGGAGTTGATGTATATATTGATAGAAAAGAGAAGTCTAGGATTGAAACGTAGATAAATAATAATTTAATAATGACTAAAGTATGTATTTAATCATTTAAGTTTATATCAAATTCAATTTAAGTTTATATCATTAACACAGTTAGTTTTAATAAAATGTTAATTCAATCGCCATCTTACAATTAAATGATGTCAAGTTTAAATATTGATTATTCAATATAGTTTTTTATATTTTAAAGTTTAATAATATTTTATCAGCATTTAAATGAATAATTACCATTTAAATTTATTGAGTTACTGTTTTTATTAAGTAAAATTAACGATATTAATAATTAAAAAACTAAATGAATACTTTTAGCCTGCAATAATCTATTTTGTCAGTTTAACTCTTTTGTCATTGAAGGGAATCAAGTCCTTGTGATTGATTTTAAGTGGTTAGGGGGTCGGAGAGAAAAATATTCTCTTTCGTTCCTAACAGAGATCAAATGAATCACAAATATTCAAAATACAAACAACCCGACACACAAAGCACAAGTTTGAATCTGATCTACCTCCTTTTATTTTCTTGGGAGAGTTACTGTTGAGTCTCAAATAAGGGACTTATTTATCAAATGATCCCAAATTTTAAAATATTTAAAAAATGGTCCCATTGACTGTTGTCAGTACAGCACATGGTGTTGTCAGGGGTTGTCAAGTGACAACACCATGCACTGTATTCGTGTTGTCAATGGGACCTTTTTTAAATATTTTAAAATTTGGGACCATTTACTAAATATCTTCACTATGTGGGATCATATAGTAAATCTCCCTATATTCTTTTTATTTAACTACCTCACTAATAACTAAATGAATAATGGGCTTGTTTGGATAGTCCGTTGGGAGACGGATACAGATTCTAAGGTAAATATGTGAGAGAAATTTTGTATCGATAAACGTAGGAATGACTTTTGAGGAGGTAAACGGCCTCCCCAAACAATCAACCTGAATGAAAAACAAATGTTTTGGGTTGATAATAAGTCGTTTCTAAGAACAAATGTTGGCCCAATTAACAAGTACCTGGCTCAGTGAAAAAGTTTGTGAATTCCAATCTCAATACAATAATTCTGTCAATAATATATATATATATATCTTTGTAAGTGTTTTCTGAATATAGAAGTATTTCGTGCTTAAGCAAACTATTGCGATCCAACTCACAAACTTACTTTATTGTGGGGGAAAAGAAAGCCATATCTAAAGATTAGGTTGGGGGAAGAGTACTTGATGATATAGGATCCGTTTGGAAAAGCGGTGTAGTAGTGTTTTTACCATTTACGAGGCAAATGTATGAATGAGATTATCTCGTTTTGCGAAAAAACACTGTTGATCGTGCTTTTGGGGTGTTCAATTGCTTTGCCAAATATTCCATATTGATATTATGCTTTTTGTGGCATCATTGTTTTACAATATGCCTATCTAGTTTTACTCTTTACATCCATTACATGGAATGTAAAAAAAAGGGGAGTGTTTGTATACACTTTTTTCTTCTTCTTTTTTTT
>JANTPZ010103131.1:0-16294 GCA_025593235.1 Vachellia pachyceras
ACACAAGATACTGTGGATAGGCTAAAATTAGTTTTAAACAATCAATGCATAAAATAATTAATTTTTTAATATACTTTTATTTGTGAATATGGTGAATGCGAAAGAAAATGGTTTGGGAGAAGTACTTTTACTATTTACGAGGTAAATATGTAAAAGAGATTATCTCGTTTTACGAAAAACACTGTTAAACGTGCTTTTGGAGTGTTGAGAAGCTTTCCCAAACACCCCATGATTGATTGGGGTAAAAATGTACAAAGTGGGTTAATTTGTTAGATAAAATCAAACTGTTGTTTATATTTAGGATAAACTATATATAAGAGAAGATTGTTTATAATTACGATTTAAGTGCTATTAGATATAGCTTTTGTTATTTTATGGGATTTCTTAAAAGAACTTTCTTAAATAGTAGCCTATTTACTGGTACCTCTCTTCTTCAATTCTTTTAATTGTTCAAGGAATACTACAAATACGGGAAAAAGGGTAAAGTAACATTCAATATTATTATTTTTTCCAATTATATTTAACATATAAATTCCTGATCTTATGGTGTATTTAATATCATGATGCTATTTTTTTAATGCTTTTAGCACCATACCATTATTTGTAATGTATCTAACACCCTAAAACATAAAAAAATTAGGATGTTGGATGTAACTAAGAAATAAAAACAAAGAATGTTGGATGCATAAAAAATAACATTAGACTACTAAATACACTATAAATAAGATTAAGGTGATAGGTGATACTAAAAAATCAAGTGTTATGCATACAAATTAAGAAATACAAGAAATATGTACAAGTCAAATATGATATATGTACTTACCAAATTTGTCCCTCATTTATTGCTCACAATACTTTAATGTTTTTAAAAATATTATTTTACTTCACAGTAAAACAGAAAAAATAATATTAAATGTTATTCTGTAATTGAGAAAGGACATGTAATATGAAATAATATTTTTCTCTAAAAGGGCAAACGTTACTAAAAATACCCTTATTAAATTACTAGTATCATATTGTAAATAAAATGTTCAAATCTATTGTTATTTTCTTAGTTAGAAAGAGAGTCTTTATTTTCTTAATGATGCTTTACTAAAATTTTGATCTTAACATAAATACTTAAATACCAGTAAAAATACTATTGATGTATTGACGAAGGTTCTTGGATTATGGATGCCTCGGTGAAAATAGATTCTCTGGTTACTTGAACCCGCTTAAACTATCGTAAATATAAGTCAAATATACTAAATCATATAGATTAAAAAAGTATGTTAGTTATTTGTAAAAATAAGCTATGATTTTCTTAAAATGCACATTTTTTATCATTTACATTAAATTATTATAATATAACTTATACATAATACAAGAATCTAACTATACAGTCTGATAAAAAATTTATAAATATGGAAGACTAGTAAATGAATTTGGCCTTTTGCAGTTAGGACAAAAACAAAGCTTTCTGTTAGCATCTGGAAAATGAAGGTAGAAATTGGGAAAAGGGAAGAGAGAGAATAGAAAGCTTACAGAAAACGAAGAAGTTTAGAATTAGAATCTGTAATCCTCAATAGAGAAGATAAAAGAATTACAACTTCATCCATTCATTCATCTATGTTCTTGACAAAAATACACTATGATATTTATAGTGATCTGGCAAGCTAAACTGATATTAACTTGTAATCCCTAAAACATGGAACTGGCCATGGCTTCCCAATAACCACCTATAACATACTATAAGATAGATAATAACTAATTCATAAACTCTCTCTTATTCATTATTTTCCTCCTAGTACTAGAGTACATCTGAAATAGGTATCACTTTCAATAATTCCTACATTCAAATAGAGTGGTATTTGTAACTTAAAGGGTATTTAATCTCCCTCATAGAAATAGGTATTATATCATACAACAGATGCATCACTAATTGTGAGTGAAATTTGATGTTGGGTTTACTGATGCGACTCACTGAGTTTGTAATCCAAAAATATTCTTTCATATTGAGTTCTTTTATATGATGGTTCAAAGTTTATGAAACCAAGTCCTTTTGCCTCCAGAAGAGAAATAAAACACAACCATTTTATGAATATATAACCAAGTGTTGGTGGTATAGGTTATCTCAGTGTTAATGAATTTGAATCGATGCGAGAAGTCTCATAAAATAATGTCAGACTTGATGAGTAATATATACTACGGAAGGACTCACAAATTTAAGCTTCGTGGTCATGAGTTAAAATCTGACGCTGTGAACTCATTTCAATTAATTAAAGAAGAAATACACGCACTTAAACTGTCTCTCTTCTTTGAATGAGAAGAAATACTCTTAATTAAACTGTCTCTACTCTTTGAAATGTATAAGTAAACTGTCTCTGCTCTTCGAACTGTACAAGAATATTAATTTTCTTTTGTGAGACCTTTTTCAGTTAAAGAAGCAGAAGAAATTAAATCCTCTGAATTAAACTGTCTCTACTCCCAGAAGCTCTTCTCTTCATGCCAAGCACTCAGTATTCAAATTCTTCAGTACGCATCCATGCCTTCTACACATTTAAAGGAAAATCATTATAGCTTCATCAGAACATCTCTCTCTCTCTCTCTATATATATATATAAGGAAGGAAACTATGACTGAATCATAATACCAAAAGAATTTGAAGAATGCCACTTACAGAAAATGGGAAAGCCACTGCAAAAGTACAAGCATAATAAGAGAGTAACTAAAAATCATAGAAACAAACACTGTCAAAAAATGGCAGGGCAATTCTCCTTTGGCAGATCAGAATTGAGAGTTAATGCTTGATGCATTAAGTATCCATCGTGTTCTCTCCTGCCAAAGGAGAATAGCACTGTCATGCCTCAACAGGAAAATCCACCCAGCCCACCTCTCAGTAACCCTAATTACTCTGCGTGTTTTGAGTTCGAGTCCATAATGGTGAATGAACGATGAGGGTCTATATATAGTAAGTGATGCGCACATCATCTTTGGATATGCCATCTCTGAGAATTGAAGCAGCAGCTATACGAGGAGCATATGCCGGTACAATTCCAAAGAAGGTTCTTTCTTAAATCTTTTATCGATCTTTGCTATGGTCCCAACCAATGATTTTTCAACACCAAAATTATTCCCTCTTACTTTTCCTTATTGGTGTCAACACAAGGTGATCCCCAAGTCACTTTGAACTTAGAACTAATCCTTGTTAGGCCTTGAGCATTTAAGGCTTAGCCCTCTTAATCTGTACCCTTTTGAAATTTGAATTTGTATCATCCTCTTTGCAGGAGTGAGGTCATCGCCACTTCAACCAACAGTTTGTCCGTTTCCTTCTTACTTATTTGCAGTTGCACAGTTCAGATGCCTCTTTTGCTGCAAATGGTCATAATCTCGTAATTTTATTTGCTTGTATTTGTTGCATTTGCGTGCGGAATATATCACTTTAGTGAGAAAATTCAAAGCCAAGGCTCTTTTCTTCGCCGTACCAGCACCAGTGAAGAATTGATAATAAATATTAATTCAATTGTTACGGATGTGGCTCACATGCATAAGGAGGGCATGGGTTTAAATCTTCAATATCAACATAAGGATTTTATTATTAAGCATCCTTCCCGTCTTAAATATATAAATTAGATAACTAATTTTTAGAAACATGAAGATAAAGACTTCCATTATTGAAAATGTCAACGTTCTCTTTGCACGCACACACCTTGTGTGTGTGTCATAAGAATTGAGAATTGATAATGATTTGTTTGATTTAGATGACACGAGTTGGAATTAGAAACTAAGGGGCCACTGAATCCAATAATATTATCCAATGATATAAATTAAATAAAATGTTAACAATAAACATATTTTGTCTTTCTTGTATCTACCAGATACACATATACAATTATTTATTGAAAGTATTAGTATAAATATAGTATTCACATGTATGAATGGTTGAATTAATTATTAGTTGTAGTTTTAGTTTAGATGTTTAGTTAAGATGTCAACTACTTTCATATCCAATACATCTACACTAGTTAAATCAGTGTAGAAATCCTATTTCACCGGAATAAAAAGGCTTCTCCGCACTGGTGATGAGTAAACTACAAGCCTTCAAACGACATAAGCCTTTTATAAATTAGTATTATAAAAGTACATTCGTGTAAAGATAAAAAAATTTCTACTTCATTTACTTCTTAGATCATAAGTCACATCAGTAAAGTAGTATGTACTACTAATCCAAACAGGCATATAGTTGCCATCAAGAAACTTATTAGTTGATGAGGCTGATTAATTCATACATTGATGAAATGTAAAATGGATCGAATAAAACGCTCTATAAATATCTAATTGAATTTTCAGAACTCAGTTTATCTAAACTGTCTCCATAAAAGAAACGACGCATATATATGTGTGTGTGTTTGTGTGTGTGTAGGAATAAGATACGTCAATTATACGAAATAATGTGTGAAGAAAAATATCAAATATCAATAGCAGACGTGAGAGTGAAGGGCAAAGAAGAAGAAGCATGGACCATACTACGTTTATAGTGAGGTGCGAAACAGAGGAATATAGGATATGCTTGGGAATATCTTTGGCTTGGGCTCATTCGTGCCTTGCTGAGGGGCACGCATGTATATATATATATAGACACGGGGGACTCAGAAACTGTTGAAATAAAGACGAGGAAGGTCACGAGCTCGAGTGTGCATTACGGGGCAATACTCCTTTGGCAGTTGGCCATTGTATATTAAAAGTAACAGCTGACTGCCGAAGGAGATTTGCCCCGCAATTCATCTTCACAGTTCTGTTTATATATACTATCAGATTCAAGTCCTCCAAAAATGTATTCAATTTTTCTTGTTATATGTGTGTAGGTAGAGAAAACTATTCCGTGATCGTGAGTCTCTTCATTGAATTTATTGCGTCTTGTTCATTCTATCAGAGACACAGCGAGACAATTCTGGATCTTGTTTTTCCATCTCCAAAACCTTGTTCATAAGCCTAAATGTGTGGTGCAGCAACATTACTTGTTTTCCCACGTCGACAAAACTCACTAGTAAAGTATGATTCACAAGTTTAAAGGGTCTCGTACTCAATAAATTAGCTGATCTTTCGTGATTGAACTATTTTTCTATACCTGTGTAATGAAGGTGCTTTTCTTGAGAGACCAACCTTCGTGTTAATTTGATATGATATCTCTTGGAATGAAACTGCTACAATTGATGTGTTAAAGTTTATAAATTTTACAATGCGGTCGCTAGCATCTTTGTAATATAATTCAATTACTATGATGATTAGCAAAAATATTGTTTTTAAAAAAGTAACAAGGTTCAAAAACCTTTCTCCACCAAAAGTGGCTACATGCGATCTACGAGTAATTTAGACGTTTAAAGTTAACAAAATATCTTAACTTTTTAGATTCTCCCTCTGTGTGTGCCTGTTTTTTTTTAATGGTGGATATAATATACCCTTATTTGGATCCGATCCGGCATGAAAAGTATGACACATTCTAGTTTTAAAATGTATTATATGACTTATTAGAGTGAGTGTGTGAGTCTTTTGATAGAAAATCCAAAGTGATTTATGTGTCTTTATGAACTAAACAGCTTCTGTTTTGTTTTCGGAGATTTTGGGTGGGCTAATACATGTAGAAGCCCATGTTTATAATTAGATTAATATTATCTCACAAATTCGTCATGTATTAATTAATATTTTCCATTTATATTTAATGTGAAATCAAAATCACATGGCCTAACCATATTTTCTAATATATATTATATTTGTTTCTGTTATATAGTAATTCTAGGCACTATTGTTGCTTACAACACAAATTTAGCAGCTCCAGAACCATCAATGTCAGACGAACTTTAACTTAGTTCTAAACTTGCAACTTTTTTTCCTTTCCCATCCTTCACTTGAGAAAAGAAACTCACACCTATTAAAGTGTTAAATCCGCAACCCCACTTTCATTTTTTCAAAATGATTATTCTTCCCCATATTTTAAATGCGCCCTTCAGTGTTATATATTTTGGTCATATTTTAGAAAAAAGTTATGATAGATCATCAATATAAATTATTGTTCATTGTATTATACTGTGTTTAATGAGTTATTTCGGAACCACTCCAATTTTGTCTATTCTACCATCCATATTTCAATGTACACACTCCAATTAAAATGCAATTAAAAATCCTAATTTTTCCAAAAAAAAGACAAGGATAAAATTTCAAAAAATGGCATTCCTTTAAGACTGACCCCTAATTAACTATACTTGATTAATAAAAGGAAATTTTGGAATACAAGGTTATTAATTAGAATTAAACATATAGCTGAAAGGAGTACATCTATGAGCCTATTAATTCATTAGGTGTTCTATGAATGAGTTTTGTTTAATTGTTAGATGAGTTCCAGAACCCATTCCTAAACATCACATCTTTTTCTTTTAGATTTATTGTAAGGTTCTAAGGAAGGAAATTACTTATGAAAATGTCTTAAAAGGTTGTCAATGACAAGTCGAGAAGCACCATTGACAAGTGGAGCAGCTGTCATTCACAACTCTTAGGACCTTTTCATAAATAACTTCCTTCCTTGGGACCATACAATAAATCTCCTTTTTCTTTTTTCTTTTTTTTTTTTGCTTTTGAAATAGATGGGACTGATATGTATATTTGGACAATAGCCGAAACATATTTGAGATGAGTCAACCTTCGCAAAATGAGAAATTAAAATATCGATAATAAGAAAATAATGGATGCCGGTAAGTGTGATCTGAAAAAAAATGAAAAAAGCGTAAAAGGAAAATAAATAATTAGGCACAAGGAAATTTTCTATCCACAAAATTAAGAAGAGGTCAACGAGCAGATAATATAGCAAGACCAAAGAGTGATTAAGAGTCAATGATTCACATCCAAAACAGCTGAAGTCATTAATTATTTATATGCAACGCGGACGCATGCAAATCACGTGGGCAACCAACCTTTCTCAACTCTTTATTTTTTCGTACTACTTCTCTCTGATCCTTCATAAGATTGATTTTTTTAACATAAGATTTATTTCTTGTATTCATTTTTTAAAAAAATTACCTCTGTTGATACCTAACAATAATCAAATAAAAGAGGGGAGAGAGTTGAAAAAGATTATTAGCTTATTTTACAAAAAAGAAATATCATATTAACTATTATTTAAATTAATTAACATTTTTAATCTAATCAAATTAGCTTGATGTATCTTATATTAAACATCCGAGTATAATATTAATACTCTTTTGGCACATGATGCATTACCCCAATAATAAAGTAACAACCTTCTACCGAAATAGTGGTGTGGTCTAACTCTTATATTAATAATATTAATACTTTTTCACTCAAAAAAATAATATTAATACTTTTTTTATCATTATGTTTATCTTTTTAAACCAAATAAATTGTTTCATACTTCATGAACATTCTTAATTTCGAAATAATATTTAACATCATTATTCTTTTTTTTTTTTGCTAACCAGAAAAGTTTAGGTGAGTTTTCTTGTTTTACTTTTTTAGTGAAATAATGATTTAATTTTAGAGACATTAAAGTGAACGGTAAGGAACATAAGCTCTTACTAACTAATCCCAAAAAACAAGTAAATTAATTATTTATAATTAATGAGGTTTTTAAATACCCTGTCATTTAAATTATTAAAATATAATGCATAGAGATAAAAATTTCTAATAAATAAGGGATTATGAGTAAAGAATCATATTAATATACAAGATGAGGGGATGGGACATTTTATTTAGGACCAAATCAAAATATTCAAATGAGCCATTTTTTTATGGAGGAATTGTAAGACAGAATAATAAATTATACTCTACCTATAAGTTACACGACTTTCAGTCTTTCATTAATAGTTTTATTATAAATATAACTAAAGTGAATCACACGTATCTATATAAAATTTAAATAAATCCTAAATTTTTTTTTTGGGTGGAAGAATAAATCCTAAATTTTCTACTGATGAAATATACCATATTGATGTCCCCATTTTGCAACTCAATAATGATGGTCAGTCTTAGTTTTTTTTTTTTTGACCAACGGTCAGTCTTATAATTAGTTAATCTATTAAATAAAGCAGGTCAAAATCAGTATACGCGGCCACCATTTGTTCATTTACTGAAATACCCTGAAAATATTTGATATTATCATATTAAAATGTGAAACTAGAGATACTAGCTCCGTTCATTAATATAAGAGATATTTAACTTTTTTTTGGAGAGATTAAGGAAGTAAATTAACTAATATATCTATCATTTCACAAATAATTAGGTTTTTCTCTCCTTTGACATTAGGATAAGTTCCACCTTCATTCCACACGTGTGTATGAATTAATTCCATAATTTGATATATTATTATGTGAGAGCTAAGTTGCCGACCATAGTGATTCTAAGAAAATCAATTTGTTATATTTTGTCTAATTTGAATTCAAGCGACATGTATTGTTATAAATACTGTTACGCACTGATAAGTCAGCTTAGTTCTTTGCTTTGGATCATTTGACACGTTTGGGAACGTGGTAGGTAAATGTTTTTATCATTTACGAGGTAAATGTATGAAGAAGATTATTTCGTTTTACGGAAAAATACTGTTGAACGCACGTTTAACTTTTTAGACATGATCCAAATAAGGCCATTATCATCCATTCCTAGCTTGATGAATAGTCTCATTTATTAGTATTATGATAGAAATCTTAATGGCTTCGTTTGGAAACTCGTTGGGAAAATGGACACAGATTCCGAGTTATTTTATGTGAGAGAAATTTTGTCTCGGCTTGCGTGAGAATGGGTTTTGGGAGTCAGAACGGTGTTTCCAACAGGAAACCCAACGAAGCCAATGTCTATCTCTTTTGATATTTTTTTAAGAAAATTAAAATACATGAATCCATATGGTTAATCACATTCCATGGTTTTTTTTTTCAACCAGCTTCCGGTATACGTAGCTATTTTTTGTTCTTCAAGCACTAAACTTCATTAAATAAAATGAACAATTTTAGTTTTTTTCCAAAAAACATATAAAATTCTGAAAATGCTTTTGTTTTAACACTAAATCCTATTGCAGCATTGAACTCAGTTAAATGAAGAGCATTTTTGAAATATGATCATTAATAAATTATTGTTTTCTACAAACATCTTAATTATATTATGAAACATAAAACCATTCAAAAAAAAATATCTTACAAATTGAAAGAGAGCTGTCATTATATATTCTCCCCAAGAATTTATCATTCTCTCCACGTTTGACCTAAGATCTACGTAACTATAATTTCTTAAAATTAACAAAAAATAAATTTAGTTATTTACAAAAATATTTATTAATTTTTTACTAAAATATACTTTTAGTCCTTTATGTTTACGTCAGGTTACACTTTAGTCCTTTAAGTTTAAAAAGTGTACTTTTAGTCCTTCAAACTTAACGCCGTTAGTATCTTTTAACGGAAATTACTGACTCATCAAACTTAATGTTATTACTTGAAATCTTTTTTTTATTTTACACAATTTAAAATATCAAATTCATTATATTATTAAATTAAAATTAAAATGTGAGTATGCTTTGTCAACATTTTATTACACAATCATCAATTAAATTTGATGAGTCAGCAATTTCCGTTAAGAGAAACTAACGGCGTTAAGTTTCAAGGACTAAAAGTGCACTTTTTAAACTTAAATGACTAAAATGAAACCTGACGCAAACATAAAGGACTAAAAGTATACTTTAACATTAATTTTTTAAAGTACCCATTTTAATCATTTGTATTAGACTTATCTACTAATGAAAATTCTCCTTAATATGAAAAATTTGGGGAAAGAATTTTAAATTCTTAAAATAAAGTGAACCGATGCCACATTATTTATTATTAAAATAAACTCCCTAACTAATAATTCATGTTAAGACCAAGTGGGGTATTTTTTTTATATTTTCACTGTAATTATTTTTAGTCCAAATGGGAATACAGATGTAGCAGCATCAATATCGATTAAGATGGGACAAGAGGCACAAGAAGGAAGAGTACAAGTATGAATGGGGTCTGTGTAGAAGGGCAGAAAGAATTAGAAGTTGGATTGTGTGTTGTAAGCAACCATGGATTTAAAGAAGAAAAAGATTGAAGCATCAAGGGTCATTGCATGAGCTAACACAAAAATGATGGGAACCCCCCCCCCCCTTCTCTTTGTACATACTTTATGATATTAACCATTCACCAACCACACCTCTTTCCTTGTTATATGGATACACTGATCAAATAGCTCAAAAGACTAACCTCCTTATTTGGCATTTTGAGACTTTTTGAATCCTAAAATATCATTATTCGGTTTATTTGGTCATGAAATATCACTTTCACGGTTTCACATTCTTCTACAAACTTCAAAGGTTCATATCCCCTTTCCAGAAAGTCACCTTCAATTCCCATCTAGCCAAATTCATATATGTATTTCTTCCTTATTGTATTGGATCTTTAATTTTTCATCACTAGAGAATTTTTAAATTAATTTTTAATCCAAATACGAAAAGCTATTTTTCATCACTGCTGCATTCGTTTCTATATAATTATTTTTCCCATAAATCTTGTATTTTTCTTAACAAATTGGGAGGGTTTCCCTATATTTTTCTTATCATGACAATTTTAGGTGAGCTTAGTTCACAAATTCAATGCCTAATAAGTGATAAATGCTTATTAAAATATTTACCAGATAAATATAAGCTTTATGCATTTTGCACATAATCTGGAAAAATGTGATACATTGTTAACTATTTATAAATTTTGCAACTCTATTTACGTGAATTGTCAGATTTATTATAATAACTTTATTTTATATAGATTACCCGTCATTATAATTTTTCAACGTGCACGAATGTAATTAAACTAGTTGAAAGTTGAATTCTTCTTGGTTTTACTTTCAGTTCGTTAAAAAATTCTTATGGCACGCGGGGAATGGCAATATGGTAATAATGGTATGCTGTTCGCATATAAATACCGTTCCTAGATAAATTCCCTATGCAAATTACGGATAGCGGGATAGGTCTCAATTTGGCACAAGGTTCTTCTGCTTATTTCCCCAATAGCCGCCATTGATGGAAGCAGAGGATGTACTGAAATTCTACGATTCTTGCTGGTTCGAGGTCGAAATCTTCAAGGGGAGCCCAAATTCATCAGCAAAATCAACAAATTCTGAAGCAAAACCAGAAAATCGAATTGAAGAAGAAGAACAAATCCCAGATTCGCTGAAAGCATCATCACCAAAGCTTTCTCGCATACAAACCATCCACACCAGGTCTATGAGCGACTCCATAACCAGCTTCAAGCTCGATTCTTTCTCACCAGATACTGTTCTTCTTGTTCCTTCGAAGCTTCAAACGATTCTATCAGGAAAAGAAGCGACAGACAAAGACCCAGCTATGGAACCCCCTGAACAGAAGATGACTCTGCATCTCGAAGATTTTCAGAACAAGAGAGATATAAGAAGGAGGAGGAACAAGAAGGAAAGGAAGAGCCTTTCTGATCTCGAGTTTGAGGAGCTAAAAGGGTTTATGGATCTGGGTTTTGTTTTCTCTGAGGAAGATAAAGATTCGAACTTGGCTTCCATAATTCCTGGGTTACAGAGGTTGGGGAAGAAAGATGTTGATGAAGATGATAAAGTGGGAGAAAGAGGAGAGTTTGATGAGTCTGAAATCTCAAAACCTTATCTCTCAGAAGCATGGGAGTTTCAGGAAAGAAGAAAGATAGAGAATATTAAAAATGACAATCATCTTCTGATGAACTGGAGAGTTCCTTCTAGCAAGAATGAGATCGAAGTGAAAGATAGTCTAAAATTGTGGGCTCACACTGTTGCTTCTACTGTTAGATGACAGATTTCAACTTCATGATTTGTAATGCAGTTTGTATTAAAAAAAAAGTTAATACAATGTAGCATACTTTTATTCTAGTAATTTGTTTTAAATATGAAACTTTAATTCACCCTACCTTTTAAAATTATAATTTTTTTAAAATATCATTATTCATTTTAAATATTAAACATTATCATTAGGAGGTAATTCTAATATACATAATTAAATATAATTTTTTAATAAAAATTAACATATATTTGTTACCCATAATTAATTTAACTCATTTTTTAATATTTATAAAATAGTTATACATTGTGGGGAGTATTTTTTTTTTTGGCAATGCTTATTGATTATGGGTCCAGTGGCCATTTATGAATGTAAGTTGTGTTATAATTTTTTATTAGTGCGTATAGTCAATAATTGTATAGGGACAATAAATAAGACGACTTTAGGTGCATTGAACCCATGTCATGGTAATAAAATATGCCATTTAAATAAAGCAATGATACTTATTTAGTTATTTCTCCAATGGGCACACATCAATTGGTAATGATGAATATAAATAATTAATACTCTCATATGAATTGGATATTATATATTATAAAATTTAATTATAAATAGTAATATTCATTTCTTATACTCCATAAAATCAGATTAGAAGTCAATGGCATATAGCCATAGTGACAATAAAATAATCCCTCATGGATGGAGGTTAGGTTAGGCTAGGCGGTGTGGTCTGTTTAAAATTTAAAGTATTTTAAAATATTAGAATATGCTCCCTCCATGAGGATGGATGATGATGCTTTTTAGTTTTTACCGAAGAAGAGATTTTTTTTTTTTTGGTTAAGCAAAGATATGATATCTTGGGGAATCTTGTCCAAAGTACCTTCAAGTAATGAACATGAGAATATTTTTTGATGTGAGAATTAGAATTTGATTCATCACATTATAAAAAATAAATATAATTATATTCAATTCATTATCGGATGTTAAATGTGAAAATATTTACCAGAGATTTAAACTTTGATTTGATAGATGAAAGGTCAACACTTTTGTTAATTTCAATTCTTATTGGATGGATGGCTATAATCTAGTTTACAATAAGCACAGGCAAATATCTTAATTTTGAACCCTCCTAGCATCATTTAGGCTAGGTTTGCTTTGATGGAGGGAATGGATAGGAGGGAAGGATAAGGGTGGAAGGGTTTAATGTTACCTTGTTTGATTATGTTGGAAGGGAGGAGGAATGACTAAATTTTGTGTTTGGTTCAAAAGAGAAAGGGAGTTGAGTTAATGATTAATTTACCATTATGCCCTTATATAGTAGTTAATATTTTTCATTAATATGCATTATATATTCTTGATCATAATTATTTAATTTATATTCTAATTAATTTAAGGAGATTTATTTTAAAATATGCTTTTAATTAATATTTTATTTTTAAAAATATATTTTTAAATATTTAATTAATTTTTATAATATATTTTTAATTACAATTATATAATTTTTTAATCAATTTTATAATAATATAATTGATTACAATATATTTTCATTTATTTTTATTTTATTACAAAATATTTATTAATTAAAATAATTTTTGTTAAGGGTATTAGTGGAAAATAGAAAATGTATATGGGTATAATTGTCTTAAAATTTGGCTCCCTCCAAAAAACCTCAATTTGAAGGGAGCCAAAATGGGGGTAATGGAGGGGAGGGGAAGGTAAATTTTAGCTCCCCTCTCCTCCAAATTTGTAAACCAAATGAAGGGAGGGGATCATTTTTCCTTCCATTCCATCCCTTCCCCTCCAACCAAACATACCCTTAAGGTCTCTTGCTACTTTGAAAAGGGTAAAATTTTTCATGTCGTAAATGTTTGGAAAATTTACTATTAGGTTCTAACAAAAAGAATTAATGAATAAAAAATCTTAAAAAATGATAAAATTACCATCAGGTTCCAGTTTGTTGAGATTGTTAATGGATGTAGCGATTGTTGTTAATATAGCTTTTGAGGTTGTTAATGATAATTGTATAACAAACTCTTAGAACTTTTTGTTATTAATTCTCCAGCAGTTGTCATTAACAACATTACCAACCGTTAATAACAAGTTGGGACCTAATATTAATTTTAACAATCTTTAAAACATTTTTAATTAATTCTTCTTATTGGATATTGATGATAAATTTCTCTAAGGCCCTATTTGGTATGATGGAATTCACCCCTTAGAAATGGAAATGGAAATGAATTCCATGCTAGAAGCTTGTTTGGTACACAAATGGACCATGGAATTCAATTCCGTGTGGAAGCTATTTTGGTGGAAATGGCTTCCATCACTTGACCTATGGAATTGTTCAAAATTCCATGGAATTTCACTCATGCCCCCACTCTTCATCATGGTCAGACGCCTCAATCATTAACCTCCACTATCAGCACCAACCATCGCCGGCGAGCACAGCTGCTAAAGAGCAGCTTGGAAGGTCTGGACCAAATGCAATTGCCGGTGAGCTTCTCATCTAACTTCCATTGGCGGCGAGCTTTTCATCGTTTTCGTCCATGTTGACTCCATTGCCGGCAAAAAACTCCTTTAAGATCGACACCCACCAACGCCAACAACTCGACGAACCATGGACAAAAACGATACAAACCATTGACGCCCACTGACGGCGACAAACGCGACGGTGACACCCATCAACTGCGACTCCAACCTCGATGACCATGGACCTTATTCGATGAACCCAGAAGCTCTCAATCTCTCGACGATGACACCCACGGATGGCGACTACATTGCCGACTCCTTCCTCAGTGATTTCTCACCAATGACCATGGACCTTATTCGTCATTTGGGCTCATGCCAACCATCCATTGGTGTTGGGAGCTTGAAGAAGCAAAGAAAAAGATCCCTTTTGCACGACTGTGCATTTTCCTCTTCAACCCACGATTTTGAACTCCAGCAACGGCGATCCACGACGGCGAGACCCACGATGGCACGACTGTGATTTTTCCTCCTTCGGTTTCAACGGCGTCTAAGCTCTGCGAGGATGGGTAAAAGAATTTTTTTAAAAAAAAAGATTTTTTAATTAAAAGGGTTTTTAGGTCTTTTCATCTAAAAATCATATCTCATTTCCATGACATACCAAACATACTTTGAAACCTCATTTCCATTTCCATTTCTATATCCATTTTCATATTCATCAAAATGAATTCTACGTACCAAATGAGACATAAATGTTTCACGATAAGTTACATATAAATGCACACAAAGCAAAATTAATGCACTAATAGTGAAAATCCTGATGGCGTCTTTTTTAGTGTAATTGCACGTAATCAATTCTTTGTGATCTTTCAGATTATGAGCCACCGAGATTGTTGCAAAAAGATTTGGCTATTATATCGTTTCATTAGATCAAAATAATAAATATGTAAAAATATATTTTATTTTTAAAAAAATATTTATGGAGAGAGAAAGAGAGTGAGATAATTAATACAGCATAACGAATCATTAATGAGAGCAAACATAAAAATAATTAGTTAAACTTTCAGGCATCATTAAAGTGTATTTAATAAATATAGGATCAGATATCAAGTCATCAACATAAACTCTCACACAAGCACATCTCTGTATAATTTAACTCTCTAATTGATTATTTGTAATAATGACTATTTATAAATTTTGCCCATGCAATTAATGATTAAAGGTAACCTATTGTATTTTTCTCTCTCCTTCAAAGTACCATTTCCTGTTTATGATAAATTAATTAAAGCAACTTATACTGTGGACATGAGAAAGTATATTATTTTAAGCATGTTAAGTATTGAATTATTTCAATCATATTTGCCTGGAGAACGAGATTCTTACCTTAGCTTCTAATAGATTTATTTTGTACGTTATTTTTCTGTTTTCTTCTTCCCTTTTTGAAACTCAGATCGGGACTTACCATATAGTATTTGAGTTTTTCATATTTAAATAAAAAGGAAAATCAGCCATAGGTCCCATGGAAGCAAAAATATTAGCACATGGTCTCAAGCCTTTAAAAAATTGCTGTCAGATCCCATGGGACCTTTTAATGGTTAATTCCAGTAGGTAAAAGTCGAAAATGCCCTCACTCACTGATTTTGGCCTGACGGTTTTCAAAAAGGGAGGTTGAAGGTAATGTTCACTCCATTCGTTCAAAAATCGCCGCATCGCATCTGGTCGCCCGTCATCGTTGCTGTGCTCACCATCCCTGTGTGTCCGGTCGTCTGAAGCTGTTGCCGTCATTCTATTCACCTGAAGGCAGCGCGTCTTGTAGCCTGAAGCCGTTACCATTTCTGTGCTCGAGTGGAGGCTTGTGGTTCGCTTTTCAAAATCTCATCATCGCTGCTGTGCTCGCCCGTCACCGTGGGGTGTGGTCGCCTGAAGCCGTCGCTGTCACCTTGGGTCTTGTGGCCGTTTGAAAATCACTCTAGTAAGGTTTTTTTTTGGTACTGATGAAAT
>JANTPZ010103135.1:0-15652 GCA_025593235.1 Vachellia pachyceras
AACTGTACAACCTTGGACCTATCAGTTCCGCCATTAACTCTCACAAGTTTCCTATCAAACAATTCACAAATATCAAAATCACTGTTATTTAAGAGAACAGACGTTGATCAGATATCGAGTATGGATTACAAATTAGAATCATTGACCAGAACGTGAACCAAGCAAGGGAAGATAATAAATTCTTTACCTACAACAAGCTCAAGGATGATCTAAAAGTCTGCAAAAGAAAGATAGGAAGATAAAAGGGTGTTAGCGTGCAGGATTAGGCTAAAGACGATCGCAAAGTTGAGTACAGATTCCATCAAGATATTAAAAGTTTTAAATAGGAAAGGTATATACATGGGATGAGATAAAGACACGGCCGCTACAAGTGTAAACAACACGAACGCTGCCCGGATAGTAAACAGCAATGATCGAATAAAATAATAACCACTTCGAGAAAATTTAAAAATAAAAAACTACTTGGATTAGAATCCTGTAGCCAAAAAAAAACAGAGGAAGATCAGGAAATAAGAGAGCGAGAGAGAGCGGCACTCGTTGACGAATGCAAGTTGCAAGTTAATGGGATCTATGCTGTTGAAAAATAATAACCGAAAAAACCCTACTTTGAATGGTGATTCAAAGTAAAACATAGGTAAACCAATTGTAAATCGGGAAAAGCCCATCACTTCATTGAAGATTGAATAGAGAAATTCTGCTTTGATTACTTGACCCAACGATAATTAGAAGCATCAGAAATACTAACGAAGAAAATTCGCTGAACGTAGGAAAGGAGGACGAGGAAGAAGACACGGGCGAGTTCCTATTAGCTTTCAGGGTTTACTGACCTGGCAAGTCCGAGACTGAGTCAGGGCTCCGTTCCATGATTGATGATGAGAGCTACCAAATAAGCTAGAGAAGCGAGAGAATTTGTGTGCCTGTAGTTCTTTTTATTATTATTGTTGTTGTTGTTGAGTTAGATTATGGGGAGAACCCCACGCGCCTGAACCAGGGACTTATGAACGCGCGAAAAGGAAAATACGTTACGGAAAGGGCTCCCGCGAAGAGGTCATTCACCGAACCGAAGACTTCGAGCGGCTGCGCCAGATCCACCGAAAGATAGACCCAAAAAATATATATTATTATGAATTTAATTTAATTAATTTATGTTTCACTCTGGTTTTTTTCGGAAAAAAAGATCAATTTGAATTTTTTTTTTGCCAACCAGTTTGAATTTTTTTACTTGAAATAGTTATCGATTAATGTATCCCTCGCGGATCTTCTACGAGATTTAATAAAATGTTGAAAATAAATATTTGGGAAATGAAAACATTATATACACTAGTATAAAATTGTAAAGAAATGATATCAATAAATTATATTTCCATATAGTATAGAATAATATTAATTTTTTACAATTTTAATTGTTAATATTTACTATTTACAATGTTTGGAATACGGTAGAAAAATATTTTTACATAAATCGAGATAAATATGTGAAGAAAATTATCTTATTTTACAAAAAAAAAATATTGTTAAACAAGTGTTTTGGTAGAGTCCAACGTGGCCAATAACTTGAAATGTTAAGTTGATGATTGTTTGAACTATGGTGGTCACACACAATGATGACGGTGATTATGCTGATATAATGTAGTTTGCTCTTTAAATTATAAATGAAACTTTATATTTAAAATTAAGGAGAATATTAGATATGGGCATTTATCTTAACCAAAATTTGCACTTTAATTTATCAGTCCAATCCCATCATATCTAAAATGAATTTTTTAGATTTGAAGATACTCGATTTTTTAAATTTCAAGCACATAGCATTTTTTAAAAAAATAGAGAGTAAAATCACAGTAATTTTCTTGCAATTTAAATGGGCTGGTGGCCCGTAATTAACAGATGTGATATTAATGGTAATTAACAGATGTGATATTAATGGGAATGAAGAAACACTCGAATATTGGTTAACCTTGTATGAATCATGTTTTGCTACATAGAATGTTACATATAAAAGCATACAAAGAATGTATATTAAAATAAGCATATATAATGTTTTTTCATTAAAAAAACAATAGAGATGATCAATAGTGATTAATAAAAATAAAGGAGCAATGGATACTACAGAAATGAAATTTTTTTAGATTTACATGACATCTGAAGGAAGAAGACTGAAGACCCATCACCTCCAAAATCCGCCATTGAAGTGTTGTTATTTCAAAACCAACTAATATTTTGGATTTGAGTGACCACTATGAACACTGGGCATATATATATATATATATGTATGTATATTATGATATTATGCCCATTGGTCCTTTTAAACCAGTCAAAACAAGTTGCGTCTTCACCACGTCGGGTTGACGGAGACAAAGCTAGGTGACGCGAAACACAATTCTTCCCTCTTTTCATCAATCACCCGCGACTTTGAACATGAAAGCCAAGTGTTACCATCTTTTTCGTATTTGCTCTATTTTCCTATCCCATTTTATATAAACGTCATTTCTTTGGAAAAATGGGCGAGTTTCCGGAAGTAACATGCCTTCCCTTTTTAACCTTAGGAAGGTACCTGAAATTTCAATTCTTCACAAATTTATAGGTTCTAATTTCTAGTATTTTTATTCGTCACAAGTCATTTGTTATGGATCCAACAAGAATATGACCAGAGCCCCAGATATCATTGAAGCCCATGAACAGACAGCCATATGAGGAAAAGTACAAGGACAAAGAAGAAGACTTGGAAGATTCGGGAGATAGAAGACGCTGGGGACATATAAATGGGAAGGCAACGACGACATGGGTGTGGAATTAGTTATTAAGTTTCTCTCTCTTCTGGACAACCTTCTTGTGATCTCTCTCTCCTAATCTCCGTTCTGTTATTCTGTTAGCAACCATTATTCGCATTCCATTGTATCAAGCTACTGCTCTGAATATTTTGCTATCCATCCATTGTACTGAATTGCAAGTTTGATTATTATATCAGTAATTACACAGTTAGTCTATCTTTTATCTTCTAGCCATTACATCATTGCAGAACCACTCAGCACTTCACACAACCTCTTGATGATAAGCTTGTATTGGTTGATTCAGGTTGACATCTAAACAGTAAGATATCTCCATTCTACAACGCTTCACATAGGCTAGTTGTTGAAATTGGGGAACACAAGACATTACAAAACCTTTCTTCTAAGAAAATCTTAAGAAAATCTCCGTCAGGTGGAACTCAAGGCATCATACTACCCTAAATTCCAAAAATTGGATACGAGAGAACTCTGTACGTGTATATTACTCTGAATTGGGAGTTTTGTTTCTTTGTGATGTTAACAAGACCAGTAATGTGAAGTAAGATATATTAAAAGCCAGACAGCTATACAAGCAAGAAAAGCTTTTTAATCTCTACATCCTTCTACATGTTGCCGTGAAATATGGAGCAAAGAGCAACCAATTATGAGGAGTTAAGGTATAAAAAAAGATATTTATTAAAAATAAGAAGACTGTTTCTCAAGTACACCCAATTGTGCAAGGACTCTAGCAGCAAGACTTCTCAAGCGACTGTCTTTCTTCTGCGTTATGTCTACCATTGGCATTGTGGCTGCAGCTTTATACCTATTCTTTATTTCATCCACTTGAAATATTTTCTCTAAAGCTACCAGAATTTTTTCCTGCAATCTCGCAGACTGAAGGCTCAATAAGTTTATCAGTGGAGTAATAGCATCTGCATCCACAAGTACTTTACATCCACCCTGTGGTGGTGTCCCACCATGAATCAAAGTCAAAATTGCATCTAAGGAAGCTTCACATGTTCCAATATCTTGCTCTTTAAGCATCCTCACAAGGGGCTTCAAAGCATCAGACTCTATGACTATGATACAGAATGAAGACTCAACTGTACAGGTCCCTAGGTGTACAGGGCAACCAATTTCATGAGGCACAAAGCAGAATTTGAATATACCCGGCTTTTTAATCGGCTTGCTTAAGACCTGTGAGCTTTCTGAAAACTGCTTGTTTGAAATAGTTCATTTTGTTTGGACAGAGGGGTCCCAGAATCCACTAATTGCACCAGGATAGGGATGATGCCTTCTTGTGCTACCATATGCTGCCACTCTAGGTTTGTTGAGACAGTGAAACGGCAAAGAGCTTGAACAGAGTTCTCAAAGACTTGCTGTTTGTGCGAGGCTTGCTTATGTCGATCCGAAAGACAATCCAAGATGATTTTAACTGCCCCAGAATATAAGAGCCACTGTGTTATATGTGGTTCCCTTGGAAATCTTGAGATAATACCCAAAGCAGAAACAATCTCTTCTGCATCATCAGTAGTCTTTATGACGGTGAGCAAGACGTTGATACGTCTTTCAGTTACATGTGATGTAAAGTTTCTGCAATCACCGCCTTCTGTCATGTAATAGAAAAGCTTCACAGCATTTGCTCGCGCAGTTTGGTTATTGAGCTCTAACAAGTTAACTAATACTTGGACAGCTGAGAGCTTCAACAACAACAACAACCATAAAACTTATTTTCAGTGATTTCAAGACATAATCACTTCAATTTATATAAAATATTCCATAATGATCATCATCATCATCATTATTATTATAGTCAAAGATTTTTCACCACAATCATAATTTACTAAAATCAGGACTTCAGGAAAAAAAGCCAACCTGTCTTAACCTTTCTCTGATGGTAAGACCAGAAGGAGATTGGCTCCCTCGAATTGATTATATTTGATTCGATGTTGATGATTTTTTTCATCCACTCCTATGGGTTAATGGAAAAGCAATGGGAATGTGATAATATGATATGTTGAAGGAATGATACGCTGCCTAGCAGTTCAGCACTGTAAATAAAACATCCATATCGTGTCAAGGAACATAAACAAAACACACGAGGTGACATGCTCTACCACTCTCATGGTGATGGGAAACTCCTCTCAATAAATTGAAATATCGAAGTTAAATTGGTTTATACTAGCAAAGAAAAGTCTAGTTGCTGTTGCTGCTATTTTTTGACACGGCACGTCAATAATATATACGAGGGCCTTGGTCGAGACAGATGTGATGAGATAGATTGCAGTCCTCCATGTTTTAGCTTTTCTATGTCTCAGGCTTTTGTCTTCTTAGACATAGAAAAATGTAAATATAAAATCCGTAGAAGCCTACACAAATAATAAATAATTCTCCTCCTTGTGTCTAAAACACCATTGCAGCAAAAGGAAGGTAGAAGCACCCTGTTATTATAAGTATTCATAATACTTTTTTTTTTGTCTAAAAATGTGTATCTTTCAAATAAGGTAATTCTATTAGAAACATCGTCTAAGTACTAAATATGAGTATATCTTCCAACAATAATCCCTCTTAAGGCTCTTTTTTCTATTTTACCTCAAGAGGCTATAAAGGTGTCAAAGCCATGTCCCCCCCTCCAACGTTGAAGACATCTTGGTTTCGATTCCCACTGTGTGGGGAAAATCCTTCATTTGATGGCACCAAAAAAATATCACTACTTATATGATTTTTAATATAAGATTTATTCTACAGTTTAAAATTTTTTTTTCCATTAATGTGAATATTATATTAAGTAGCGAGAAAAAGTATCTCTTGACAAAACTTGAGAGGATGAATCTACTCTCCTTTTGTAATGCAAGCTTAATAATATGCCTATATAAGTCATAAGGATGCATGTCCATTTAATCCAATCTTATAAAAAAAATTACAAGTGGACAAAAATGGAGTAGACATTAATGCGATGCCTAAAATCTTAATGGGCCAATCTTAAAAATTACTCTGGAGCCCGCTATTTAATTTATAGACACACTCCCATATGAATTAAGAGGGGTTAAACAACGGATCCGTGGCGCAATGGTAGCGCGTCTGACTCCAGATTAGAAGGTTGCGTGTTCGATTCACGTCGGGTTCAATTCCCCGATCCGTAAGCTACCAGCGGATCTTTTTCCCCTTCACGTGATTGTAAGGGTAAATAAACAGTGTTTGAGCTGCGTGATTATCGTCTTCCAAAATCACGTCTATCCTGCTATATATACATCGCGAATCTTTTAAACTTTCTGAACAACAATTTAGCTGCACAATCACACTGTGACATCATTTTATATATGTAATCCTGGATTGGTTTGGTTGAAAAGTTAGGACCAAGCATTATTTAGTAGACATGATAGCGTAAACCAGCAAGTGATCTGAGTAAACAATGTGTGAATATGTGATTCAGAGCCCTTGGACGCCCTCTAATATATATATATAAGAATTGATTGATTTATCAGATCAAATCTGCTATTTGAATGACTCTGAAGGCCAAGTGCGTTTACCTTTTTAAAACTTTCTTTAATCCGTGCAGCATCTCTGTCAAGTGTCAACATATCAGTTTTACTGTTTGCTTTAATTTGCTTTCTATAATTATCTGATAAATAAGTAAATAATTAGAGATTACTTTATTTGATGTACTATACGCTTGCTTGACTTTGTTTTGAGAAGCTAGCTCTACTGTTTAAGTCAGCATATAGAATTGAGTTCGTTCCTGATGAATTAGCTTGGAATCCAACTACAGTAACTCCATTTGAAAAAAGTAGAGACCATATGTGTGTTTGTCTAGGCAAATCACTCATCAATTGTAGGGTCCTTAATTTATCACGAGCAAAACCATATCTTCCAACTTTATTTCATGTCCTTAACTTCGATTTGTTTCATTATTTAGCTAGCTAGGTTCGCTAGCTGGCTAGCTAAACATGTGCTCCTAATGCAAATTAATAGCAACTCATCTCTTGGATGAACAGCAATTAGGTATGTTACTATGTTTACTTCTCTGGTAAATTCAATCCACTTGTCTTAATGGTCCTTAGGGCTTGCGAATTTCCAAGAGGTCCCCCACCTAAAAGGCCAAAACAAAGATAACTTGACTTTGTTAAGTCTCACCGTAACTTTTTTTATTCTTAACTCATTGGCAAAATCGCGAGAATGAATAGTCCCGGCTTCCAACTAAAAATTGCCATTGATTTAAACCATATGGTCACTCATTTCAAATGTTTTGAAAACTTTTCCTCATAATTATATATGGTTGAAAAGGGAAAGCATCTACCCTAGATGTGTTGCACACGTTTTTTTTAGAGGCCAAAGAGAAAAAATTTACACATAGCTGAAGCTATGTTTGTTGCACATGCATATGAAAAAAAGTTGTATATATCCACTAAAGATTATTTATATAGCTAAAGGATTTTTCACTAATTTGCTTTGAAACCAACCCAAATTAATACATAATAAAAGTTTATTTAAAGTTCTTCACAACATGATGAATCAAAGTTTAAGGCTTTGTTAAAAGGTACCATTAATAATACCTCAAATAAGATTATCTTTAATTGAAGGATGTTTGTGCTAAGTCAAAAAAATTATTTGCAGGGTGCAATTCTACTAATATAACAAAGAATAAAGAAAATCCTATTGTAAGCAAGATAGTCATCAACTGTATTTAACTAAACGTATATTATATTTAGAAAAATGTATATTTGCAGAACGCCAAAGGTCAATTAATAACAGAAGAAATCAACTTATAGATTGAATTTGCCTAACCATATCAGTATACGTAATCTGAAAAAAAAAAAGAATAAGACGATTCTTGCGGGACGATAATTAATCCTCTTCTTTTCTGAAATGGAAAGAAGTTGTCATGTTTTTGGGTGAGATGTTGATAGCCACTAATGTCTAACGCATTGATCCTCTTTCTATAACTTTAATTTATTTGTTCCCAAACCTACACCCTACATGTTTCTGGTTCCTTGTTGTGACGAAAAAATCAGCTGCCAAGTTCCAACTTCTCAGTGATATTACTTTATTTTTTGAATTCACGAAGATAAGAACAAAGATTATTGGAAAACCTAAAATAACTGCAATAATGCAGAAAAAACACCCGACGTTTAGGTTGCTTTGTTTTCTGTCATCATTTCATGAATTGCAAGGGATGAATGGTTGAATGAATCCATGGTTACTTGTACATAGAGAGAGAGAGAGAGAGAGAGAGATAAGTTTTTGTATGAAAAGTTATAAGCAACAACTATAATATAATATATAATTTAACAGGGTATATGTTTACAAATTGTATGTATGTATGCATGCATGCATTGCCCTATACGGGAAAAGAAAATCTAACTAGCCCGCCACTTTTTGATATTATTTTTTTTGAGCAATTTTGATATTATTTTTTGAGATGCATATATATACCAAAGTTTACAGGTATATATATAGTCTGATTTTATTGAAAATGATATTTTCTTCGTAATTTCCACGATCCTCATGAAAAGAATGAATAATTTCACTTCATAATTAAGAACCAAAATAAATAGTAGTTATCCAATGAAACGATAAATTGAAAACCTCCTAGGGTGATACATGTACAAAATTAAAGAAGTACAAACCCTAAATTATTCGAAGGGGCCGGCGGGTAATACATGAGGTGAGGGCCTAATTAACTTTCTTCTGTGTCATTATATGAGGTGATGCTCAAACTTTCCTATTTTACACAGAAATCTAATATACCCTTTAGATAGGCTTAGGATATAATTATTAACAACCAACTTTTCTAAGCAAACAGAATATATAACACCAATAATTTTTCAACAGCATTTGATTCCATCAAGAATCTTTTTGCAAGTGTTACTATGTAACTCTATATATGACCTCACAAATAAACATACTTTGCCTTTTCTCTCTTTCTAGAGGAGGTAAACCATTTATGGCTCGTTTGGTATGTTGGAATTGATTTTGTGGAATGATGGAAATGGAAATGGAGATGGAAATGAAAATTGATATAAATATAGAAAAAATGAGGGGTCAAAAAATCAATTTATCATGGAATTCATTTCTACCCATTTTGAATTCCATTTCCATTTCCAATTCCACCGTCAATTCTATTATACCAAACATAAGAAATTGATTCCATTTTCAATTCCACCTCTCAATTCCATCATACAAAACATAGCATTACAGAAGTTCACTTCCACGTATATGTGACAATACGTAACTAACAAAACTTAATTCTTTATCTATTCGTATCTCCATATACATTTTTCTTCTCCCAAAACTTATTCAAACAATATAATTATTATTTCATTCCCTAGCTATTTTAATCCTTATGAAGATGATATGGAGGCAAGCAACGAATACAAATACACAATAGCCTGGTCTTAGCATGTCACTATAACCGACCTGAGAAAATTTCCTTGACAGAGATATGTATAATAATCGGGCCTATCCACAAAGCAGGCGTCTCTATGTATATACATAACGGTTTAACTACTTTCTCTGACTGCGTCTATAAAAATGCGTAAAAATTGTAACGTGCATGGGCGGCTAGTTTATTTAATCTGTATATCATAAGAAAGCAGCCATGGACGAGAGGTTTTATAATGATTAGCGTCAGCATCATCGGAGATTCGGAGCTATATGGCTAAGTTACCTGTCCTTGTATTTTATATTTTCAGAGTACGATGTATTTGCCCAAATGTAATCTATATATTTTCTCTCCATTACTGAATTCGAAATCCTGTAAGGTTCATGGAAATTACCTCCATTTTGTCGAAATCCTCCACTAATATAGCTTATATATAAGTGATATATATCTTCAATGAAGTATGTCATGAGACTGCGTGAGTCACTGCTCAAAAGATGGATTCGATATATGGACATGCACAATACATATACTAGTTATTAATTGGTTATGATGGGAAGAGATAACAATGAGGTTCATATTTAAAAAGAAAATATATTATAATAGAACTATAGTTGATACTTAGCTAGCTGCTACCGATTTATTTATGGCTGATCAGTGATTCAAAAAGTTCTTAGGGTTTGTCTGACTGAAAGATAACGGAAGGATCATGGACAAAAAACTTTGTTGAAATATTCTTTTTATATGGAGGTTATGCACAAGGAGAAGGTCAAGAAAGGTTTGTTAATTATATAATCATATTTAATATTGCATTCTATTAATTTATTAGATTTTAACATTGTTGCATCTAAATAGAAAGCAGCTCTTTTATTGCAAGATTAATAAAAGGGTTAATAATCATTTTTCTCTAAAAACATTCGTGAATGATGAGTTGTGGGTATCCAGAACTTTCTTTAAATTTATTATTGCTCAATAAACGTTGAAAGAGTATGTAGCAATGTCATCCTATATGTATATATATATGTATAGAGCTATATAGAAGCTTTGGACAATTCTAAAGAAAAGAAGATTGAAAATAGTCAAATACCATACCTTTGAATAAAAGGTGAGTGCAACAATTGTAGATAGAGGCAAGTGGTCAAGATACTTCTTGATCGATGACTTGCAAGTTGCAATTAGTGAATGATGGCTACAACTCAAGGAGGTCAATACTGATTCCGGGGGGAATTTGCTCTAGTCATAGGAATAATAATTACTTCATGTCTATAAATTAGATAGACAGGCATCACTTTGCTTTATATCTTAATTTGTCCAGCCTAGCAAGCAGATTTTTGAATCTTAATTGTACAGTACAAGCCTATTTTACAGAATAATTAAATCAATAAAATGAAAAATAATGTAATCTTATATAACTTGGAATCATAATTCGAATGTAGTCAGGGCAAAATTTCAATAAAGAGGGTTTGAACAATAAAAATAGTCATGATTGGCATCAATCTCATCATCTGAGATAAAATGATATTGTCCCACTATTGTCATATTCTCTTAATCTTTTTAGGCTTTTTCTTCCCCCGTAAGAAAGTAAATTAGAGGTAGGAAAGTAAATTAGAGATTCATCAGTAGGACCTAGGCAGCATGAAACACCATTTTTTTTTTCTAGATTGTACCATTATATTTTGCAAAAATGGTAGTGCTTTTAAATGTAAGAACCAGATAAATCACAAAGATAATGAAAAAGTTAGTTAAGTTAATTATTTATAAAAGTGTTTGGTATTTTTCTCAAACCAACTTCTTTAATTATTTGTGTTAGAAATTACTTTTGAATGGAAACTCTCTTAATATAAATAATAGTACATATAATTTAAATAAAAAATTATAAATTTGGAAGACAAATTAAATTAAAGTGTTATATTTAAGATTAAAATAAACTTTCTAAATAAATTGTACATTTAGAATGGGAAGGAGTAGATGTAATGAATAATACAGAATGATCAATGCAGAGATGACTGGAGTTTGAAGATTACACGAGTGAAACATTCAGACGAAATTGGAAATGAACTAGACAGGACAAGTGTATGCACAAAACTCCCCCCCCCCTCTCTTTCATGGCTCGTAGGAGACAAAAGATTCTAGCTGTAATATTGATGAACATGAACAGATGTCCCAGAAATACAGATGGTGATTTTCATCGAGCCCTTGTGTCGATTAGCAATCTTCTAACATCTTTCTCTATCTCTGGCTTCACACAACCAGGTCCTAGCTAGGTTTAACTAGCTAGCTAGGTTGTGGCTGATTTCAAGCAATATGAACATGTACCCGTTCTTTACGTCCAGAAATGCAGAACATCAGAGATATTTATGCCTATATATATAGAACATGAGATGAATTGTGAGAAATCTGAGATGAAATTGATGTACGAGAAATTTTGTTATTCATGATACCCGCCGGGGGTGGGGGGATCTAAGCCTTCTCCCTAAAATCAAAGCTAGAGAAACCAAATGAATAGAGACGAAAAAGAGAACAGCACATAAACACTCATCAGATTGATGATCGATGATCCATACTCTTTCATGATATTATACCTGACATCACAATGCTGATAGTTTTCAATGACCAGCTATATATATGTATGCAGTGAAATATACAAGAGTGATATTGATTCGGCTCATCTTCTCTGACACATGAACACACACACACACAAGATTATGTCACAGATCAAAGACGAGCCGAACCAACATCGCCCTTGTCTATTTCTGCAGAATCGAGAGACTTCTCTGAGGCTTTCCCTTCCTTTTCAGCAGTAGGAGGCAGTTAATGTGTGAGGCCCTTTTCCTGTAACGAGATACTCACGAGGCTTGTACTGGGTTGATTGTAAGAATTATAGCTATGTATATATGCAAGGAAGCACACAAGAGTGATATTGATTCGGCTCGTCTCATACAAGCTCCTCATGAAGATGTTAAGGAATGAAAAGATGAGCCGAACCAATACCACGATTTGTCTACTTTTGCAGAATCTATATATCTCTCTCTTGAGCTAAGACACTAAGACAAAAGCTTCAATTGATCTGAGCAAAAACTGACAACCCTCCCTCCCTATATATATATATACAACTGACCAATGGGTCTCCAATTAATTTATATATATGACCCACTATGACTTTACTGTAGAGACTATAATAAAGCATCTGGAACATTTATCGTGATATGTAGATTCACATAGCTAAAAAATCCACTATCATGGAAGGACCAGTTATTCTCTTAGTTTAAATAAGGTTTTTCAGGACATGTCTTACTGTTTCCAAATCAATTCAAGTTTACTTCAACTTTGACATCCGTTGTCCTCGGGCTTCACTCACCATTTTTAACTATTGGTATCAGAGTTATGTTTCACTCGGGGTTGTGATGACACTGCTTTTGAAGTCCATGGTTTACATTGGCATTTCAAGTAAAAAAATGGGAGCAATCTAGTCGCATGACTTGTGTGTTTCACACAGTTTAAAGCCAACAAATGAGTCTAGCCCAATTTCATCATCGGACTTTGTGTTTTTGGTTTATTCAATATAAGAAAGCTAATGAACAAGAGATTGTAAGGATATCTAAGTATAAATGGACTTGAATTGATATGGAAAGCTTCGCAGATAAATTCGACTTATAATAAGATATATATATATATATATATAGTGCAAAGACTCTTAAATTTAAGCGTTTTGAGTTAAGTTATGGCATTCTCTACTTTTCATCTCACATTTGTTCTCTCCCCATGCGTTACGGCTTTCAGGCCATGTGAAGTTCTTTGAAAGCCATGTGCCACCAATGTGAACGTGATGATTTGAGACTGCCTACGTCATGGCGATTCCCAAAGCCCAACAGCTGTATCATCATGGAGCTCTAATAATATGGTGGAAACAGTATAAAGCAAAGAGAGGTTAAAAGCTACAACAAAACCCTTTATTTTAATTATTATAAGTCACTGAATCGATCTTATGTTAATATACTTGCTCTTTCAAGCAAGCAGGAGTTGTGTGTTATTGTTTTGGATCCAGTTTGATTAGATATATAGTTAATTATTTTACCGTCAGTAATTAAGATATACTAGTAATTAAGGAGCTCGAGGAATCTTACCGGGAAGATCTGACTTTTATATATGACGTTTTCTAAATCTTTACTTGCTTGGGACCATTTAGGTCTGATTAGATCATCATGCGAAGTTAACTCCCAAGGAATAGCTGAAGTTTTAGTAAGAAATCTGACGGTGTATATAGGCTGATGATATTTAATTCCTTTTTGTTCTTTTTAGGCGATCTAGTCCATCATGTTTAGTATAAATGAAATTATTTTAGTGTAGTATTTATACTCTTATTGTTTATTTAATAGTACTATATATATGAGGGTTTCGAATTGAATGAGTCAACCTGAATCAAAATAGATTGACTAGAACTAAACAAAATAAAAACAGTCACAGTCAATTCAATTATTGATTTGATTCGCACGGCTTGATTCATTCTTTAATGAAAAATCAACCACTGGTGAGGTTTTCTTTCCCTCCCTCTCTCTCTCTTTTGGATGTGAAAGAATGCATTTAGCTACCATTTTCGTTGGTCCTAATTAATGGAAGAAGCTTAGATTGTAGGCAACATTAGGAGAAAACAAATATATGAATCTCTTATTTAGATTTAATTTATCCCAAATCACAAACATATATAGGAAACATGAGGGAGAAAGCAATGGATTAAAAATGACAAAAATCTAGAGACACGCATAAGTAAAGGATAACCACACATAGCCAAATCCTTTCTTATATGGTAAATATTCTATTATGAAATGTCTTGGTCGTCGCCAGAAATCATATAGGATCTTTCTAAACCACAAATTTTAAAATTTTAAAGAATCTCTTTCCGGAAGGGGACTTACATAGACACACCCATGTGTGTGTGTGTATAAATGAATCCATATATACTTTTCTTATCCATATGTTATCCTCATAGTCGAACACACCTTATGATACATGTAGTCTTTTCAAACCAGTTCATTAACATTATTTTAAGAAATCAAAAGGCCTTGTTAGATTCTCTCAACATGCGTGCACTACATACAATTAAGCATGTGGAGTTCCTTCATTGCGTTCTGTTTATTATTCTTAAAGAATCTCTCCACAGATAATTTTTTTCCACCATCAACCTCAGCGCACCAAGAAGCTTCTAAACCTGCTGCTAAGAGAGATTAACATTGGTGGCAAAAAAAAACAGAAAAGTTGAGGCTCGGGTTAAGAGGTCATATAAATTATGGATATATATATATAAAGATTTTAGTTTAAGTTGTAATGGCAAACCCAATTATATATATAACACATCCGCTCCTAAATAGATAATCAAGTTTACAATGTAATTTTACATTATAAATTAGATCCTATTGACATTATTACGTGTGTTGGTTTTGAATCAAGTGAGCAACCAATTTGAAGTGAAAAGATAATAAATTAAATGAAGACTAGAGCATGTGTAAGGTAGCTGAGATTAAGAGAATCTAACTTTGAATTCAAGTTTGGCCCTCATCATTGCTTCTAACTACAGTATACTACATTAAGTTCTTAATATAAATTCGATTGATTTTTTTGAAGAGACCAATAAAGTTAAATGAACTATTTAAAATTGTATATGTTTTAAAATATTTATGTATATCTTAGATTATATATCACTTTATAAGCTAGATAAAATAGTTTAAAAAATAATAAATATATCATTTTATTTAACTTTTTTAATCTTCAATGAATCTTATGTTAAATACTTAAGGTGGTATATAAAAAATGTTTGATTCCATGGCTACTCAAACGGGTTAAAACCAAAATTTCCTTTTCACTACTAGGAGCTTGATTAGAGTTGTATTTTTCAAAATACTCATAAATATTTCTATTGAATTAAAAAATATTATAAATTCGGACACGAAGTATGTTGTAATAATCTTTTTTCATTTATTACTAGCTCATGATTCATGAGCTCACTGTTCAAGGAATGAGTAATCAACTTTTCATCATACAAGTTTTTTTTCGGTATAAACCATCCGGTATCCTGGGGTATCCTGGGTTCATTACCCGCCCCAGACTAATCCGGACCCCCTGCGAGGAGACCTTACGGTGGTAGGAAGGTATCGATGGGATAACCTCTTTGAGGTTGATCGCGTCTGTCACTCCCCAGGGTTTGAACCCTCGCCCTGAGGAATGTTGGTAGTAGCCCTTCATCATACAAGTTAAAGCAAAGGCAAGAAGAAATGGAAGTCAACTGGGGTTAATATATGGGCCTGAGGCCCAGTCATATCTCATCAGACCTGTCTTATCGTGGTCTGCTAAATTGGTCCATATGGCTTGAATCGTACTGAGGTAAGAGGATATTCCTCAGTTGCTGGCATATTTCAGCCTCTTTGAGCTGATGGTTCAGAATCTGTCCCTGCTCTCTTTAGTCTTGTGATCTGTAGTTTATTGTAATGTTAGGCTTCAGGATAAGGTAGATGTA
>JANTPZ010103177.1:0-10294 GCA_025593235.1 Vachellia pachyceras
ATAGTGCAAATCGTGAGGGGGAGTGTGATTCCCTTTGTAAAGGCTTGAGAAGCCTGATGTTATTGTTGTTAGTGGATTGGAAAATCTCAAAGGAGCTCTGAGGACTGGATGTAGGTCAGGAGGACCGAACCAGGATAAGTCACCATGTTCATCTTCTCTGCTATGCTCTTTCTTTCAATAACTTGGTTTTTGTTTACTTCTTGATTTAACGAAAATTTTTATGACACCCAATTCACCCCCCTCTTGAGTGACAGCCGGTCTAACAGTAGACCAACCCTTTTTCCCCGACCATGGCTACGACAATAGCTAAATATGGTATGCAATGAGAATAATCATAGTTAAGAATATAAATGTATACATATATGAAATCATTGTGAACTATGTCAACAGCATAACTGATAATGAAACTGCAGAATTTTATGTAAAAGTCATGATCAAGTACAGTGAGGCAGTCAGAGCTGCGGGCACATTCACTTTAACCTTCTTAACAACCATGTGGGTTGATGCAGTAAAGAGAACAACGAGATTTATGCTGAACAAGAATCAATACTTTAGAAGACAAAGGAAACAAATCGTCAACTATTGTGTTGCAAATGTCTAAAGTTAAATTGCATCTTTGAATTGTGTATTTCCATTTATTTCTCTTATTGATGTATTTATAATTCCAGAACATGATGTGAAGTACTGTTAAGCCTTTATGAATTATGAAATATGACATGTTTTGTACTGCAAACCATTATCAATGTTTATTTAGTTAAATGTGTCAGCATTTTACACCTTTTTATAAGGGGAGTTTTTGGAAGATGAGATTTCTAAAAGTTAACGACTAACAAGTGCTTATATAATTCTTGAAAGAAAATAATGTAGTCACTAGTGTTTGTATGATGGGAGGTACAAATGTATTCTCCTGATCGTAAATCTAGCGATGAAATTATCCACTTGTTAAGAATTATATAAGTACAAGACATTGTATACTGTGATGTGCTATATATATGCTAGAAACTCAGCATTGTAGAAAACATTTTGTTAACACAATAACTTGTCACATCAGACTTGAAAATGGCAACAAAAGGTATTATTGCCGAATTGAACAAAGGGGATAAGCTGAATGGTGACAACTGGGACATCTAGCACCGGAAAGTGCAGTACATATTGGAAGAACAAGAGGCCCTTGAGCCACTAACCACCATTCTGGTGGAACCTGAAGCTGGGACTTCAGCCCAGCACAGGAGGAACCTGGAATTATACCAGGCATGGAAAAGAAAAATAGCATTGCAAGAATCACCCTGTTGAGCACAATGGAGAATGACCTAATGTGCCAGTATGAGAAGCATCCCACTGCACACGTCATATGGGTGGCCCTTAGAGAAGGGTTTGGTGGAACTTCAACCACTAAGCTCAAGAGGCTAACAATCAAGTTTGACACATACAAGCTTCGGGGTAATACACACATGAAGCAGCATTTGTGAGATATGTCAAACATGATTAGGGAGCTCCAGAAAGCTGGACACGCATTAACTGATGAACAGCAGGTGCAGGCTGTAATCAGGTCACTTCCACATAGCTGGGAACACACGAAGGTAAACCTAACCCATAATGACAGTATCATCAGTTTTGATGATGTTGTGAAGCATCTTGAGTTTGAGGATGAACGCCTGGAGTCATATAAGACTTCTGGGCATGCCTATTGCACCGAGGTAATATGCATTTCCAATGCCAAGCCTGATTTTAATAAGGGCAAGAAATTTTGTGGAAAAGGCAGGAATGATGTCCCTAAATTCAAAAGGGGCGAAAGTAAAGATGGCCTGAATAAGGTCAAATGCTATGCCTGCCAGAAGTTGGCTCACTTTGCGAGGGACTGCCCTGGGCAAAATGACCGTGGAAAGACTCAAACTCAACAGACCATGTAACAAAGGATCGGGGATCCCTCATGGATTACCGCCGGTTACCACATTAATGCGAATTATTTTATGTTGGCAATAACGCAAAGATCGAGGTCAAAGGCATAGGCACCTGCAGATTAGCTTTGCGTGGTGGAAAGACCTTAATCTAACATGATGTGCTTCATACACCAGACATCCGACAGAATTTAGTTTCTATACTGTGTCTGTCGAATTGTGGGTTTGATGTGAACTTTCATGACAAAAGGTACTGACATTCTTAGGGATGAAACCTTTTACGGTTTAGCTTTCCTTTAAGGAAAGTCCTTTGTTATGGATGTTATTGATGATTTCAACTTGCATGACTATTTCATTACTTCTCCAATATAATAGTTGGCATAAATATCTGGCATGCTAGACTATAGCACATAAGTTAGAATCGAATGATTAAAACTAGCAAAAGATGGTTTGCTAGGTGAACTCCAAACATGGAGATGGCCTTATGTGAAAATTGTTTAGCTGGCAAGGCAACTAGAAAACCTTTCGATATGGGAACTAGAGCTGAAAATCCATTAGACTTAGTCCATTATGATACATGCGGTCCCATGAATGTGAGGGCAAGGCATGGAGCTTGGTATTTCATTACCTTTACTGATGACTTTTCACGATATGGTCACGTCTATTTGATTTCACAAAAGTCTGAAGCACTGGAGTGTTTTAGACAATTTATGAATGAAGTAGAAAATCAAGTAGAACATAAAATTAAAGTATTATGTACTGACCGAGGTCGTGAATAGTTATCCGATCAGTTTAAACATCTCTGTGAAGAAAAAGGGATAATTAGACAGCTAACTATCCCTGGCACCCCACAACAAAATGGCGTGTCAGAAAGAAGAAATAGAACTCTTCTAGACATGGTTAGGTCGATGATGGCTCAAGCAAACTTACCTATTTCATATTGGGGCGATGCTTTATTAACAGTGGCCTTTATACTTAATCGTGTACCCTCAAAAGCAGTTAGTTCCACACCCTATGAATTGTGGACGAAACGCAAGCCCGATTTAAATATCTTAAGACCCTAGGGGTCGGCTGCATATATTCATGACGATTCCTATAGGCATGGGAAATTGGGTCCAAGAGGAAAGAAATACATCTTTATAAGATACTTAAAAGAATCCTAAGGATACATTTTCATTGGGGAAAATGAAGATGAAACGGTGACTGAAATTGAATCAAGAGATATTGCATTTTTGGAAAGTGAATTTCCTGGCAGAGGAGAAATAGATCGAACAGTATCTCTTTATAAGAGAGAAGAACAAGGTAGTGCAGATCGATCTAATGATCCCCAGTCGTCTCAATATATCGATCTAAGTGGGAGAGCAGAAGGCTTAGAAAGGTCTTTACCGAGACCGAGACAGAAGAAACGAAAGAGACAAGAAGTTTCTGCAAGAAGGAGTGATAGGGGAAATGTACCTAGGAAGTGCTTCCCAATAGAGGGGGAAGCACTCATGGTCACCCCGGATGAAGATGATGAGCCATGTTCTGTACATTAAGCCTTGACATGCCCTACCAAGAACGAATGGAAGAAGAGATTGATTCAATGAGAAAGAATCAGGTCTGGGAACTCATTGATCTGCCAAAAGGTCGAAAGGCCATTGGGAACAAGTGAGTTCTCAAGATAAAAAGAAAAGCGGATGGATTAATTGATAAATATAAGGCACGACTGGTAGCGAAGGGGTACACACAACAAGAAGGTATCGATTACGACGACACCTTCTCGCCTGTTATACGCTTTAATTCAATAAAGCTAATTTTGGCAATAGTAAACAGTTTAGATCTGGAGTTACATCAAATGGATGTGAAAATTGTGTTTCTAAATGGAGACCTGGATGAAGAAATCTATATGGAACAACCCATAGGTTTCGTAAGGAAAGGTTCATAGAGCAAAGTTTGTAAGCTCAGAAGGTCCATTTATGGATTGAAACAATAATCCAGACAGTGGTATTTGAAGTTTCACAAGGCGATAACATCATATGATTTTAAGATGATTGAAGAAGACCACTATGTCTACGTCAATCGGTTTGATGATAACTTTGTGATGTTGTCATTATATGTAGACGATATACTATTGGCCAGAAATAGCCTAAATTTGATCTTAGCTGTTAAAGAATGGCTGTCATCGAATTTTTGAGATGAAAGACATGGGAGATGCAGAATATATACTTGGAGTTAAAATCCAAAGGGATCGTTCAAAAAGAATTCTATCTCTTTCATAAGAGAATTACGTTAAGAAAATTCTCGAGCGATTTAATATGAGTGACTGCAATCCCTTAGACACCCCTGTAGCTACTGGAGTTAGCCTGAATCTTGAAATGTGTCCCAAGATTGAATCAGATAAGAAGAGAATGGAAAGAGTTCCTTATGCTAGTGTCATTGGAAGTCTAATGTACGCAATGATGTGTACAAGGCCAGATATTTTTTTCACAGTTGGACTAGTAAGTAGGTTCTAGTCAAATCCTGGGGAACAGTATTGGAATGCTGTTAAAAGGATTCTGCGATACTTAAAGGGCATAACGAATTATGTACTAACTTATCAAGGAGGTGAATTACGGCTTCTTGGATTCTCTGATATTGATGTAGGCAGAGACGAAGTTGAACGAAGGTCAACTTCAGGTTACACTTTCTTGCTAAATAATGGCGCCATAAGCTGGAGCAGCAAGAAGCAGACATGCATAGCCCTACATTCCATGGAAGCTGAGTTTGTGGCCTGCACTGCGGCAGTGCAGGAGGCTATATGGCTGAAAAGATTCATTGAACACCTTGGACTTGGGAATGAGAGTATAAATCCTGTGTTAATACATTGTGATAATACAGCAGCCATAGCCTACACGAAAGACCCCAAATATCATAGCAAGACAAAGCACATTGATATTAAGTATACTTCCGTGAGAAATTATGTAGCACAGAAAGTGATTAATGTACAACACATTTCGACTAAGAGTGTGATCGTAGATCCCCTGACTAAACCAATAGCCAAAGAAATGTTTGAGAAACATGTAAGGGCCATTGGTAAGTGCAATATGTAAGATTACAGACACTGTATATTGAATTTGTGATTGAATTCATGAGTCTGTGTACAAGTATACAATGTCTAGTATGTCGTACAGGTAGGTGAGGTAGGCTCTCTCACACGAGCTACCGCCTTTGATACTCAGGAGGAGTATGCAAAGATGAGACACTTGTATTCACCAGTAAGGCAGAGGAATGCTGATATGGTAGAGAAGAAATACAAATCGTGTCGCCTCGACAACCGTGTAGCATGTCGGGATGAGATTCAATGTATATAACTATAAAAAATGGATCGAATCATGGGAACCCGCTCCCATGATGCTGTTAGTATATGATATGACCAAGAGGGGGGTGAATTGGTCGATTTTTAAAAAATAACAACTTAATTGTAGTAATTAAACGAGATCACCGGTAAGAGCAGAGAGAGGAAAAACACAGCGACTTTATCCTGGTTTGGTCCTCCTGACCTACGTCTAGTCCTCAGGGCTCTCCTGAGATTTCCAAACCACTAATCAACAAACAAGGCTCTCTTGGCCCTTACAAGGAGATTCTCACTCCCCCTCACAACACGAAACAAAACAGAGTCTCACGCACTCTGTTTTCTGACTCTTTCTCAACCCAACAAATCCAAGGTCCCAACCTTGAATATCTCACAAGAATACAACAAAGTTTGATAGGATAAACTCTCCGAAAGAGTGGATAGTCAAATAATGAAGCTCACAATAATTTACAAGATGACAGAGAGATAATAATGGCATTCTCAAGTTTGTTCGTTTTGCATACTTCTTTCTGTCTTCACTGCTTCTTCATTTATATCTGAGTAAGCATTCATTAGCCGTTACTTAGTAACCGTTGGAAGAAGCTTCTATCTGTTACACATAGTCACCGAGTTTCTGGTCTGTCATTAATGGCTTCATTTAATGCGTTCAACGGCAGCATCACAGGTCATAAATGCTGGGCTTTACTCCTCAGACTTCCTGGGCAGTTTTAATGAAAGAACTAAAGCACATTTATGAGGTTAGGTAACATTCAAATTGTTCTAGCACGAAAGAGGAAAGATCTGATGACAGTAGGTATGGCCGTGTCAGAAGCATGTCAGAGAGAGAAGGGAGAACTCGAGTTTTCATTGTCCCATGACTCGAGTTCTAGTACATCAAATTGATATTCCTGTAATGAAACTCTCAGATATAACTCGAGTCTTTATTTGAAAGTTCTGAGGCTCTATTGAAAAACTTTTATACAGAACTTCAGGTTTTGGAGCCCAGTTGTAAAACTTCAAGTTGTGAAAGTGAAGACTCGAGTTGTAAAACTGTTTAGATAAAAAAAAACTTTGAGACTCGAGTTTGGAAAACAGGAACTTGAGTTGGTGAAAACTTCCAGGCAGAACTTCCAGTTTTCAAATCAAGTTTTGAGTGACAGTTGTGGAACTCGAGTTCTGAAAAACCTGGAACTCGAGTTCTATAACGTGATGGCAAAATTCGAAGCTGAAACTTCAAGTTTTGATTTGAAGTTCTGGGACACAGTTGTGGAACTCGAGTTTTGAAAATCTTGAAACTCAAGTTCTATAACGTGATGAGAAAACTTGAAGTTGGAACCTCAAGTTTTGACTTCCAGTTTTGTTTGCACGTTATGGAACTTCAAGTTTTGAAAACTTAGGACTCGAGTTCTTGAACTGAATCACAAAACTTCTTTTCAAGACTTCTAGTTTCAATATCTAGTTTTGATAATCAGTTATAGGACTTGAGTTTGCAAAAACCTGTGACTCGAGTTTCAAAACTCTTCTGACGTTTTCAACACAATTTCAAAAATATTATTCCAGATTCCAAATCCTGCCAGAATTTGAGGTTTTTGTTATCATCAAAACAATGTATCAACATTCTCCCCCTTTTTGATGATGACAAAACCTAAACTTCAAAATTTAAAAGTATAAGCTGAAATATGACAGTAAGCATGAGACAGAACATCATAGCTCATAGTAGAACATCACATAACCATATATATAAGTCACAGAATTAGCACAAAGTTCATAATACTGGATCAAAGTAATATAGAGTCATAATACCACAAACTCATAAAGCTGTAAGGTATCATAAAGTTTGTAAAGCACAAAAACTCAGAATCTCATAATCTTCTCCCCCTTTTTGTCATCAGTCAAAGAGGGTGAGGAGGAGGAGAGGAAGGAGGGAGAGTAGGAGACTCTGAAGGTATGGGAGTTGGAATGGGAGGTGAAGAGGGTATAATGGGTGTAGGAGTGGCATGTGCAGAATCATCAGGTTGAGTAGAAGCAGCAAAATCAATCAATGCAATCAACCTGTCTGATGAAGATGGATCAGGACTAGCAGCTTGAGTACCAGCAGGATGAGATTGAGAAACTCCTCTGATGAAACCCTCAATGGATGAAATTTTGCTGTCCAGAGAAGCCACAAAGTTAGCCATAGAATTCAAACTCTGTTCCATGGAAGCTACAGAGTTCTTCAAGGTATGCATGTCATCCATAAGCTCTTTACCCGAGAAGTATTCCATAGCTTTCTTCAATAAATTAGTCATAAGCCCCTGGGAATTCTCATGAAATTCAATTAGAAAGGCTTGTCCAAGTTTCCTGAATTCAGATTCCATGAATGGCTGAATTACTCCCTGAGTAGTTCTCTGTAGCTCAGCTGTGAAGACTTCCCCCAATCTTTTAAATTCTAATTCCATATAGTCTTGAATAGCAGCTTGGGCAAAAGATGGTGCTGGGGGACTCTGTTGCGGAGCAGAGGACTAAGCCTCATCTTGTCCTCTTGATGTGGTAGAGGTACCTTTTCTTTTCTTGGAGAGAGCAGCTACAGGTTGAGGGGAAATCTCAATGTTCATCCGGTGAAAATGACTTACACCAAACTGAATGGAAGATTGAGGCACCTGATCATCCATGAGATACCAGATGTCATGAAGTTCTAGAATTCTTGATACTAGGCAAGGATAGGGCAGAGGCATTTTCTTGGATTTAGAGAGAACCAACTTTTGCATTTCATTGAAAATCAGCTGCCCAATATTTCTATTCTCCTGAGACATAATTGATGCAAGAAATTGATAGTCAAAGGAAGATAAATGAGTATAATTCTTTCCTTTGTTAATCATGCACCGAGAATACACATAGTGGATAGTTCTTTGCAACACAGGCATAGAGGAGGGCTCAAACTTCAGTTCAAGATCATCATCATCATGCACATTTAAATCAGGTCATAGCAATTTCAGTACCTCAACATTTGAAAATTCTTTCAAGGTCTTATCAAATTCATTAGTACCTAGATAACCATTCAACAGATCAGCAGTAATACTCACTATATCTCCTCTTATAACAGTTTGAAGTCCATACTCATGCACCTTGGCATCTTTTCTCAAAATATTCTTCTCTTCCATGTTATTGTAGAAAATACGAATCATGTTGGGAGAAAAATCATTTTTCAAGCTAATCAGAGGTGCATAGTGGCTCAGATAATTCGTAATATTCATGCCCAACAACTTTTCTACTTCATCCAAATCAATGTAAATAGTAGGACACAAGTCTCTATTTTCAAACTTATTTTTAGAGGTTTCAAGCGTTACCGACTTGGCATTGAAGTGAGAAGGAGGCTTAGGCACATCATTCTTTGATCTTTTCCTTCTCTTAGCCTCTTGAGACCCTTTTCCTCCTCTGGTCTTCAATTTCTGCTGGGCCTTTTCTGATGATGAAGCCAACTTGGTAAGAGACACGCTTTCAGTTTCTGAATCAGAGTGCTCTGTTTGAGTAGGCTCCGTGGCAGAGGGCTGAGAGGATGATACGATTGGCTCCTTTCCTTTCCCTTTTCTAGTCAATATTGACCTTTGTGGCACTGTTCTTTGCTTCTTGACCGGAGATTTTGCCACTTCTTCCTCGGATGGTTCTGCAATTCGCACTCTCTTGGATGGAGCCTTGGAAGTAGATTGAGTGCGAGAGGGTTCAATGGATGTGTCTTTGGAGGATTTCAGAGTGCTGGGTTGAGGAACTTTGGTTCACGCCATGACTGAGTAAAAACTTTGATAAAATGCTTAGGGTTCCAGATGAGGAATCTGACGAAATGAGCGGTGGAACCAAGAATGAAATGACTGGGTTAGGCTTTGGGAAGTTTTTCGACAGGAATGCACCAGTTTTTGGATCGATTGAGGAAAAAGGGTGAGAGAACTTGTAATCCAGAAGAATAGGGGTTAGGTTCGAGTTTGGCAAAAGGAGGTTAAGTAATCTGAGTCCTGAGGAACTCGAGTTTTGATTATCACAGAACTCGAGTTTCGAGTGTTCAAAAAATAATTTCACAGAACTGGAACTTGAGTTTTCTATCTGGAAGAACTCGAGTTTTATCACATTGAAACATTTCTCAGTTCAAGAACTCGAGTTTTAGATTCCTTAGAACTCGAGTTTTGTGATAGAAGATGAACAGTTAGAAATGTGTGTACCTGAACTCGAGTTTTTAGATTTGGGAACTCGAGTTTTACCTAAACTTGCTGACAAAACTTGAAGTTCTGACATCTAGTTTTCTCTCTTATGATGGAACTCGAGTTTGTCTGTTTTAAGAACTCGAGTTTTGATTCTTCATTGAGCTTTTAATTCTTTATGCATGAGACTCGAGTCTTCTTTATCTGTGAACTCGAGTTTTATCACATAATTTTCACTTTTCTCTTTGAGTCAGGTCCTTTTTGATTATTGATCATTGATGAACGTGAGACCTGCAAAAAACTCATAAACACACTCCGATGCTTAAGTTAGTATGGTTAATCATCAAAACAATAATAAATCAACGTTACTTATAGTTCATTGGGATTCACCATTCCCAATTCTCTTCTAATGTTCATGAACTGCTCTTTGGCCAATGGTTTAGTAAAGATGTCTGCTATCTGAAGATGAGTAGGTATAAACACAACTTTGACATCCTTTCTTTGAACATGATCTCGGATGAAGTGATGACGTATATCAATATGCTTGGTTCGAGAATGATGCATTGGATTCTTGGCAAGATTGATAGTGCTCGTGTTGTCACAGAAAATGGAAATTTCAGTGAAATTTATTCCCAAATCTTGTAAGTGCTGTTTCATCCATAGCATTTGAGCACAACAGCTTGCAGCAGCAATGTATTCAGCTTCTGTTGAGGATAGAGATACTGTTGATTGTTTCTTGCTGAACCAGGATACCAGTGAGCCTCCAAGGAACTGACATTGACCACTTGTACTCTTTCTATCCGTCCTGTAGCCTGCATGGTCAGAATCTGAATATGCAATCAGCTCCACATTAGCTCCTTTAGGATACCATATTCCAAGATCAATGGTACCAGCAAGATATCTGAAGATTCTCTTCA
>JANTPZ010103178.1:0-12155 GCA_025593235.1 Vachellia pachyceras
GAAAAAAGTAGGAAAAAGAAAAGAGAAAGAAAGAAAAAAGAAAGAAAGAGAAAAGAGGAAAATGTAGGAAAAAGTAAGAAAGAGAAAACCGAGGTTTTATAACCAAAATAGCTTTTCTGAAAAAAAATTTGTGCTTGGACAAAACCAAAATTTTGGGGTAAAACCTATATTTTAAAATCAAACCTAAGTTTCAGGAAGAGGACGCAAACAAGCCCTAAATCACAAATTCGCAATATTTTAATCGAAAATAGATTCCTACAAAAATAGAAAATGATATTATTTCCCAAAATTACAGTGTCAACTTGAAAATTAAATTTTCATCAATGATAATTATTCTTCCATGATCAACCAAATCAAGTTGAAAACAATAAATCCATAATTTTAATTATTGTATTAAAATAATGATAAGTCGTATTATGTAGAAGCTGGTTATAGAACTTTCAGAAACATAAAACAAATATTGGCTTTGTTTGGAAATCCGTTGGGAAAACGGACACAGATTCCTAGGTGCTTTATGTGAGAGGAATTTTGTCTCGGCTTGCGTGAGAATGGATTTTGGGAGCCAAAACGGCCTTCCCAACGGAAAACCAAACGCAGCCATTGTTACAAGAGATTAATGTTCCGTTTGAAATAAAATATTCCGTTTGAGATTAATGTTTTGTTATAAGAGCAAACTTAAAACAAATATTGCATTTGATCTTTTAAATCTGTATTAATTTTTAGTTATATATATCCTTTAAGTTTATAAACTATATTATTATTAACATAATTCTCACTCAATAAATTTAAACAAAGTAGGCTTAAATTTTAATCCTTTAACATGATATTTTTATCTTTAATTCACTGAGTCAATATTTTTCATCAATAAAATTAATGATGTTAAGAATTAATGGATTAAAACTTAAAGTACTAAATTAAAACTAAATGTCAACTTGGCAGAAAAAAACCTAAATGTGAATTTAGAAAAGTGGAAGTATACTCTATTTCAGGGTAAAAAATTACAAACATTTGTATGCATGGGAAGAATGATAAAGTCATAAAACAACTATATATTATATCTCATTTCAAAATCGTTACATATGTTTAAAATTCGCCAACAATTAATTATATTAATCAATAAAGGTCAATAAATATTTAATAATATTTGTAATCTGAGCTAGATAAAAAAATGCATAAATCATGTTGATATTATTGAAATCATATAAATACATACTATATTTGATGAAAATATTCTAATCATCATTTCTTATGTGTCCCACAAATATTTATTATAATTGATTATGAAAAGAGAAAAATAATCAAGAGAAATTTATGAGATATGAAATTCACAAAAATGAATAATTAAAATATTTTCATTAGAGAGTGTATAAATGAAGTGACACATTATATGTATATGTATGTAAGTATTTCCAATGAAATCACATTCTCTTATGTTTTAAATGCAATACTGAAATATAATAATATTTTAAGGATATATTTTTGTCAAATTTTGTAATAGCATTCAATGTCCATAATTAATAAGAAAACATGCATAATTTCCGGGGTTATGTATTAAATATAAGATGAACATTTTTTTATTAAAAAAGTTTAGTTGAGTTGGGTCACTGATAAGCCTTGTCGTAGAGACAATCAAATAAAAAACTAAGTTAAATGTAATATAGTGGCACTAACTCACTGAGCATTCACATTCAAATATAATATAATAATAATAATAATATAATATAATATGAAAATAAAAATAAAATAAATGGATTTATAAATTTGTCTTTGAATTTTAAACTTAGGATCTTAGATTTTCTAATTTAAACTCAGAATCATAAATTTACTAATTTGAATTCAGAATCTTAGATTTACTAATTTGAATTTATCTTCTGATTTTAGTTTCTTCCAAAAATATCCTTAATTGGCTTTAATTTCATATAATAATCATTAATCATAATTAATGCAATTAAGCTCAATAAAAGCCAATAATAACACTAAAATGACACAAATTCACTTAATAAAATATAATTATTTTAGTCACTTAGGCTCATCAGGATCAGGATATGTATTTAGGTTCAGAAAACCCTTATAGACAGTGGTGGACTCAGGACCCTAACTCAAGGGTGTAAACTATTTTTTAAAAAGATGAATGAGATTTATTCTTAATATGATTTGAGAATAAGTTGAGCAAAAATTTAGTGAATTCAAAATTAGCGAATGAGTGGGTGCAAAATAAATAACACGGTACTCATATGTACCTAATTTTTTGAAAGTCAGGGGTGCAGTTGAACCCCTCAAACATACATAGGTTCGCCTATGCTTATAGATGTACTTATAGATAATCCACCAACAATGTACTCACAGTTGTAACGGGATTTGAACTCGCAACTCTTATAGGTTGCGAGCCAATTTTTTAAGTACTAGATTAACCTTTTGTTGACATATAAGATAATCATTTTTATTTGTTCCCTCATCTAATAAATTATAAATTTGACGTATAAATTTATATAAATTGTTTGTTTTAAAAAAAGGAAAATAAGAATATGAAGATATGTGGACTGTGGTGCATTAATATTTTTCAAATTATGATAATTTGATCACAAAAAGAACATCTTTTAAATAATTTACATATACCATTGATTGGATCCACCTCGCAAAAAATGAGGTTTCATGTTTGCATTAATGAGTAGCATGCACGCGTCAACGTAGATATGTATGTCATTCTAAAAATAGGCATTACGTCCATATCTTGTTTGGACGTGAGGTTGAAAATAATTTTTATAGATTTTGAGGTAAACCTAAATTTTAGAGAATAAATGTTGAAAAATAGCTTTTACAGATTTCGAGGCAAAACCTAGGTTTTGAAAAGTGATTTATGTTTGGAAAGTTATTAGTTTTTACGGATTTCGAGACAAAAAAGTGGGTAGGAAAGAGAAAGAAAGAAAAAGTAGGAAAGGGAAAACATAGGTTTCAAAACCTAGGTTTCAAACTGAGGTTTTGTAACAAAAATAGCTTTTGGGTAAAAAAAATTTGTTTGGATAAAACCTCGGTTTTGAGGTAAAACCTAGGTTTTGAAGCCAAACCTAGATTTTAGATTGGGTTGCCAAACAAGCCCTAAGATGTGTCTGTTTATCTTATCTATAATGTTTGTGTTTTGGAATCCATTTGGAGAAAGAAGTTTATAAATTTTGAGAAGAATTTACGGAATCAAAAAAAATTTACAGATTTTGATATGCCTTTTGTCTTGACTTGCGTGCACGGTTATGGAAAAGATTTCCCAAACATGCACGTTAATGTGTGATAGAATATGAATTATATAGAAATTAACATTTAAAATAAATTTAATTTCCATGCATGAAATTGTTGCGTTAAAATAAAATTAAAACTCAAACTATTTATTTGGAATAAAACAGATATTAATTAGTTATATAAAAATAAATCCTAGATAAAAAATATGCATATATTATTTATATGTTAGGAAAATCTTAGATATTTAAATTATACACATAAGTAATTTTTCAAATAAAATAAAAAGAACTTTATTTTATTGGCAAGAAGATATAATAAAATTTGTTTTTGGTATAGACCTATAAACAAGTTAAAATCATGGATAAAATAGCAAAGAGTTTCTCATTACAAATTTCATTGGCAGGAAGATATAATAAATATTTATACATATAATGTATCAATGCTCTACAAATTTTGTGAAAGTAAAAGAAAAAAAAAATCATCGAAATAAATGAAAGTAAAAAAAATCCAATAAAAAGAAAACAGTCAGATGAAATTATGATAATCTGGAAAATTAATTTTTTTCATAAATTAAATGAATAAACAAATACTTCCTATGAGCCAATCCTCAGATTCTGTGTTAATGGCTTCACTTTTCCATTTAAAAGTACACTGTACACAAACCAAAGTTTCCTGTTTCACGAAAAAGTCAAAAGTTAGCGGAGGGAAAAAAATCATTGTCGCCCGGCAATCTTGCTTTCACATTCTGGGGTTTCCTTTTCTTGTTCTGCAGCAGTTTCTCCTTTTCCATTCTATATTCCATGGAAGCCCTTTCGAACTGTGTGTTTAACGCTAAGATGCTGGAGTCTTATTCTTCCCTCCTATATCCTTCTTCTATCGGAACGGTTTGCAATCGATCTGGGTCACTGAAACTCACTGAGCATTCACGATTCGTTGGCCTCCGTGCTTCCAATCTCGCTCATGAGGTTCCTAGCGAAGGCGAAGATGAGAAGGCAGTAAACAGTGGCTTCGGTTTAATTTCTGACGAAAGTTTTCCTGAGGTAATTTGTTTATAATTTTTGAACACTTTTCGACCAACTTAACTCGTACGCATCTATTTATCCAATAAAGGGTACTTTTGATGCCCAAAATTTATTCTTTTGATTGGTATTGAAGTGCTCTTTGTTGACATAAGATGTATGCCTTTGATATAGAATCCACAACGGGCCCATCTCTTCGGTTAATATTGGTATTTAATGGCACGTTAGTTAGCAATATATACAATAAGTTATGCAGGTTGTGTGTGATTATACCTCTGCATATAAAAACGAGTGAACCTTTAGGTTTTATATCATCGTGGGATGCAGCACAGTCTGATCTGCTATATTTATATTCACCTTATAATTTGTGGAACTTAAAGGAAAAGCAGTGTCCTTAATGTATTTACTTGCATCATGTAATTAATAAACTCGCACGCATGGGAAATTCCTGGTATATGTTGGCTGATTAGCTGGTACGATTTATCATTGCTTTTGCTATTGAGGCTGTATTCAATTCTCATTGGTCTTCGGATAGGTAAGGAAAGAAGGCTGCATTCAGCTAACGATGAGACATAATATGCCTTTGATTTGGATAAACCAATGTGGTGGTAAAGAAAACTTTGCAGTGAACAATAAGTAATTGGATGTATAATCTGTGCATTGACTCCTGTATTAGGGCTCTTTTTTTAAGCTTAAGAAAAAAGTGATTTTAATTGAGTTAAGCATGAGGAATTTGTTGGGAAAACTTTGAGAACGTGAGGGATGTGTTAGGAAGAATATTGTTTTCAGCTATCTGGAAAAGGTAATTCAATTAGCTTATCCAAATAAGCTGAAAATAGATTTCCAACAAATCTCTCAGGTTTAGTTTAAGGCTCTATCAACAAATTCCTCATGTTTAGCTTAATTAAAATCACTTCTTTGTTAAGCTTAAACAAATGGGCATAATCAGTTTCAATTGCATTTCAGGGAATTGAATGCTTCTTATTTTCTTCACCCCCAGCTTCTTGTTGTCTTTTTGATGGATCTTATAAGATTCAATCTAGATTGATGATTTAGTTGATTGCCTCTCTTCCTGCAGGGAAATTTTAGCAACAATCAGAGCTCAGACAAGGATTCAAATCAGGCATTGAAAATAGACACATCATTGATTGTTTTCCCAACCCCTAGCGGAAGTGGAGCTGGTGGTGGTACAAGAGCTGGACTTTTTAGAACGCCTATTTCTGGTGGTGTGCAGAGTGCTACCTCAGCTCATGGTTTACCTAGACCTGCCCTGGCAGTTCGCAATTTGATGGAACAAGTGAGGGGCTGGACTTGCGGTAGAACTAAAACAAGATATCATAAATCCTGCAATAAAGCTTACTCTAAAACTAATTTGATTCATGGCTTCCCCTGATCAATTTTAATTTACCTTTTCATTCTTTAATTCTAGGCTAGATTTGCTCATTTGTGCACTGTAATGTCTCGGATGCACCACCGGCGGGAAGGATATCCATTTGGTTCTCTGGTAGATTTTGCACCCGATCCAATGGGCCGTAAGTCCGTTTACTCCGTTACCTTTTGTCAGTTTATTTTAATTTATACTTGATAGTTGATTTGCAATATGGAATTCCATACTTGCTTCATTCATGTTTCTAAGTAAGATCAATAGGAGATTGAGTTAGGAAGCCAAGACCAAAGAAATGGAAGCATGAGGCAATTGAAAATAAGTATCCTTAATTCTAGTTTATGTTGACATTGTCAACTTAGTGGAATAAACAAATTTACATATTTCAAACATGAGCATGAACGACCGAAGATTCCTTCTTATTCTTCAATCCTTACACAAAATGAACCAAGGTTAATATGCCTGCAGCTATGGATTTCACTTTCTTGCTCCAGGCAGAATTTCAAGTTCCGACTGTATGGTTACTTCAATGTTATATGGTTTCTTTATAAACTTTAATGATATTTTTGAATTGCAGATCCTATATTTTCATTTTCACCACTTGCCATTCACACAAGAAATTTGTTGGCTGACCCAAGATGCACACTTGTTGTTCAGGTTTGTCGTTAGATTTTCCCTTTCAGACCTTTTATATTTTTGCTACATGTTATTCTCCATTTATGGATTTTATTGATAGTTAGGTTTTATTAGATACCTGGATGGAGTGGCTTGTCCAATGCAAGGGTAACTATCTTTGGTGATATCTATCCACTTACAGAAGATCAACAGGTAATTTGAGTACCGATTTGGGCTATTGGATTGGTAATTTCTCACTTTCATGTGGAATCAAACTTAACCTCTTCTAACTTAATATTTATTTGAACGTACATCCTGATATCTACTTCTGCTTTACAGGAATGGGCTCATAAGCAATACATAGCAAAGCATCAACAGGGGCCTTCACAACAGTGGGGCAATTTCTACTATTTCAGGATGCAAAACATAAGGTTTTTCACTCTTTAAACTTGACAAATTTATGTGGTTTATGATTATTTCTTTGGACAAATAAGCTTTTCAGCTAACTTACTTTTTTCCTGGACCTTCATAACTGCCTATATCTTTTGGGGAGCCAATTTGAAAAAAATAATGTGTTTACACTTTTTTTTAGAACAAGTCAATCTTTTTCTAGGTGTTGAATCTGGTACACACACACATTGGTTAAAAGGTGTACCTTGAGGGAGATTAGTCTATGCTTGATTTTAACTGTTTGCTTAGGCTTCCATCAACTGATATTTTTGTCAGAAATTTATATAGAACTTGAGACTTTTGTTTTGTTTGCTAAATGAGATCTTCATAACAGAAATTATTAAAACTCATTGTTAGAGGATTGAACATAAGTAATGTGGATGTGGAATTAAGGATTATGAGTTCTTCTCATTGTTAGATGCAGTTTTCATCAATTTGTAAAACTCATTTAATGAGTCCATTCTTGGCAGTGACGTATATTTCATTGGAGGCTTTGGAACTGTTGCTTGGGTGGATGTGAAAGAATATGAAACCCTTCAACCTGATAAGATTGCAGTTGATGGTGGTGAGCAGAACCTAAAGGTGATTTTTTCTTAATACTTACCTGGTAAAAAATAGAAAATATATTATCCAGAAAAAAAAAATAGAAAATCTGAATTGCATGAGGGGAAAATCAGTCTAATTTCAAACAAATATTTATTGCAATCTTTATAGCCTGTTGGCTGGGGACGGATATAGTTGTGATGGTGTATTTGTCTTACTGAGTGGGATGTAAATTTAGAATTTGAGGGTCATTTTGATGGGTTTGGTGAAATTAAGGTAGGGGAATGGAAATTACTAGAGGCAAATGATGCCAGAATCTGAAATTCACTATTACTCTAATAACCCATATGTTCAGGCCCAAAATCAGGGAAAAAAAGAAAAGAAAAATAGTAGCCCCAATGAAGGATGTCCGTTACAGGACACAGTAACCACAAGGTACCATTATCTACACTCAAGAAATATAAAACTAACGAGTGGACACAACTGACTCATAATTGAGACTTGTAACCGACGATTGGCAATTCATAACATAACTGACCCTTAACTGAAACTACTACTGCCTAAGTGGTCTTTTTTTCACTTCCCTGCTTCTATATAATGTGTAATGTACTCAATAAATACTCTTTGAATGACCAAGTTACCTTCCCTTTTCGTATATTTTCCTAAGTTTGCAATAAGTGTTCCTACCATCCCCACTTCCTTGTCTTCTCAATTTAGCCCCTTTTTTGTTTTGTACTATAGGTGATTATGGGTTGATGTTCAGAAGGCCCAAGAAGTATCTTATCCCATTTTTCTTTTACTTGACAAAAATCCAAAACAAGTTAAGAGCACTCTTTTCTTTTCTTTCCCTTGATCCTCCTTAGTCTAAACATTAATTTTATGAGGCCACCATTGAAGGGAATTCTGATTGTCTCAGTCGGATCTTCTCCTTTGTTAAAATTGTCGAAGGCTTATGGTGATTTTTTTTTTTTGGGTAAAATTCGGGGCTTAGCCCATTCTATTCGTTGATCACTAATCTTGGGTATGCAACCGCCGGATAGTCATTATACATCAGTTTCCTGATATTCTCAGGCGGTACATCATAGAGTACCATCTCATGCTGTTGTTCTAAACTATTGTTAGCCAAACAATCAGCACACATGGTTCCCTCCCTATGTATATGTTGGACCTGTGCCTGCTCAAACCTGTGTAATTCAAAAATAACAAGTTTCAGCAGGTTGGATTACTTAAATATACTGATATGCTATACATGCCCATACAACAATGTATTCCTGTCTGGTTATATGCATTTTGCTACAAAATAGACACCAAGAATTGTGCTCCTATTGTTTTTGAGGCTTATACTTTTGTGACTATAGGAACTCAATGCTATTTTCTCAAAGCCCCTGAAGGAGCTTCTATCCACCGAGACAGAGCTAGATGATGCTGCTCTCATATCCATAGACAGCAAGGGGACTGATATCAGGGTTCGTCAAGGTGCACAGGTACATGATATTTTTAGCAGCACATTATTTTGGGTTCAAACTATTTAGCTGCTTTGTCTATATCATCTGTGTCTTTTTATGCAGTTCAACGTACAGAGGATATCATTTGACGACGGGCAGAGTGTGGAAACATTAGAAGAAGCTAAAGCTGCTCTTTGGAAATTAGTACACAGAGGACGAGTGTACAACTTGTAGAAATAGAAAGGTTGAACGTGCCTGACTTTATCCTACTCTTAGATAAGGAAGACAACTGAACTGTGTTGAGTGTCTGGTCTTTCCTCATTTTTGGCTCTAATAATGCTGTTCGTGTGTTAGAAGTCCATAGTCAACATGCTTATGGACTTTCATGCGCCATATTGTATTTACATCTAGAAGAATTTTGATGTGGCTAACTGGGGATTTGTTTTACCAGATGCCCAATTTTGGAATACGCTGTTAGGAAATAATATATGTTTTTCCAATTTCTCTGAAAAGCCTTTGACTCTGTTGCATTATCATTACTCTTTCCAGTTTTTAGTAGAAGATCCATGAACCGGTGGGAAAGACTCATGTTTAATTTTGTATTATGCTGATCCTCTGTGTGTGTGGGTGGGTGTCTGCGCAAGCCAATCAGCTTGTGCCTCTTATCTTGAATGTTTCTTTTCAGAATTAGAAAGCAAGATCAAATCTTGGAGTTACAAAACATCAAAACATTCAAGAAGTATCTGTAATATCCTAATTTTTCAGATTTAAAAAAAAAACTTAGGGCCATTTCTGTAATTTTCTAAAGTTTTGGGGCCTTTGGTGTAATTTTCGCTTTTTCTCTTTCTGGACAATTCCACCACCTCTGTTGATCTTATTAAAAAAAAAATAGAAAAAGTGACGCGTGGAGAGGGAAGAGGCGGTGGAGGGGCATTATAAATACCCCTCCCCCCACCACTTTACATTACACACACAACACAAAGCACACACACGCACGGAGAGGGGAGAGAAAGTGGTTTTAGGACTCTCAAGTTACAAGGTTATATTTTTGGGATTATTTAGGTAAGTAAAATGAGTTCTTTTTAATATAGTTAATAAAAATTTTTTTAAATATTTTTCTCTATCTAACGGTAGAAACATTATGTTGATTGGAGAATAATTTAGTATTCACATTTTTATATTGTTAGAGTTTTATTTATAGAAGACTATATAATAATAGATATATTTTTATAACCATGTTTCACATGGTTAGATTTATTTATTTGATATATGAGAATTTTATAAATTTATTTTGTATAAGGTTTTTAGTATATAAAGTGTTCAGAGTTATCGAAAGTTGAGACATATAATTATTTAAAGATAATAGAGAGTTTATGAAGGAAAAGATATTTTAATTAAGGTTTATAGAGGTAATGGTGAATTTCTAATGAATTGGTTTTGTTATTAAAGTTTAAAAGTAGAATTTGGAATCTTAGTAAAATTATAATTTTCCAATATTTAGAGACTTAAAGGAAATTAAGATATTTGATATATTAAGGGGGTTTTTTTTATAAAATCAGAATATATGAGACATATTAAAGAAATAAACTAATATGTGGTAATGCATAATTGTGTAGACTAATTGTAGAAACTGTTGGTGTTGGGCACGAGATTTCCATTATCATAGTATTTCCTTGCTGGATAAGAGGTAAATGCTTTCTACTTATTATGCATACTTGGGACTTGTCTGGTGAGTGATTTTGAATTGATTGTGATGAAAATATTATTATTTGATAAACTTTGTGTTGATAATATTAGAAATATGTTGTGATGTTTGGAGTTAAATATCAGATGTACTGTAATGGCAACGTTTGTAAATGGTTTTGGTATATGTTCTTCATAAGTGTATATTGCTGATAATGTGGTTATATGGATGCACTTGTTCAAATGTAATTAAGAGATAATTGTGAAACTGGGAGAGGAGGCTGTGGTATTTGATGGGAGGTTATTCAAGGAGTACAAGGGGGTGAATATTCGGCATGCCAAAAAGAAAATAAGGTTGGAGGACTTCCGAGTCTGATTACCAGAAGATCTTATGCCCATTATCATAGGACACTTCGAGTCTGATTACCGGGTGATCCTATGCTGTGAACATTCTGAGTCTGATTATCGGGTGTTCCCAGGCTGTGACGATGAGGACTTATGACACCCCTACGATGTGAAGGGGGAACCCACGGTCCGGTCTTTTGCTCTGTGGTACTTGGCCAGTCCACACCACTTACCGGTGAGCTCGTTGAATTGTACTACCAGTTGAATGGGACAGTACTAGCCCATGGGTTCAGTTAGAGGAAATAAGGCTGGGGAGAAATAAGGGGAAAAACAAAAAGAAAGAAAGAAAGAGAATAATCTTTGTGTAATAATTTTCTGTACGATTTCGTGATGATGTAATGATGCAAGATTGAAATCCATGTGATTATGAATTGATAAAGATTTTGTGACGATGTGATTATGTTTGATATTGATCCGATTGATCTTGGTGATCATGGAAATAGTGATTGTACTGGTAATGATATACTTAAATGCTGTGGAATGTGAATAGCGACGATTATCAACTATTTTGGACAGTCTGGTACTACTTGTGAAATTGTTTTCTTATACAATTAATTCTTTATCTCTCATTGACACTCGCTTGTATGCCTTTTAAGTAGAAATGTTGGTTACTGGGACTTTTTTCTCATTATATCAGATTAATATCTTTCAGGTGATAGATGTTATGCTGAATAATCGGGGAGAGTTATGAGGCTGCAAGATATTCCTGCATCGCCTCTTTTATTTATGTGTTGACTGTTGTATATTGCCATCTATAGGGCTCATTTTGGCAAACCATGTCATACCCCAAATGTTGGTAACTTTAAAATATAATGAATCAGAGTTGCGCAACGGAAGTATATTGGAGTAAGTTACTAATTATTGATTTTACTTTGATTAATAACTAGAAATACGTTAAGTATTTGGTATTAAGAAAAAGGGGTCTTACAATTTTGGTATCAGAGCATACGATGGCAATATACTCTGTCACACATAACCTCCCTTTTATTTGTTTTATGTTGCTTTGTGAATATTCGTTTGATGGGGTTTCATCCTTAGGTGTGGAGAATGGTAACCACACAAGGGATTGATTCTGCCATCAATTCACGTCCGGATGCTTCTAGGCCACCTTCAACTCAGGAGAATGTGGCCCTGCTACATCTGGATGTTCCTGAGCAACCGCTGACTCAAGAAAATGAAGCCCTTTTACGTCAATTTAAAGATACAATTTAAAGATATTATGCTGAATAATCGGGGAGAGTTATGAGGCTGCAAGATATTCCTGCATCGCCTCTTTTATTTATGTGTTGACTGTTGTATATTGCCATCTATAGGGCTCATTTTGGCAAACCATGTCATACCCCAAATGTTGGTAACTTTAAAATATAATGAATCAGAGTT
>JANTPZ010103183.1:0-12892 GCA_025593235.1 Vachellia pachyceras
CCTCCTTCTACCCTCCAGTATATTACTCTTTTATGTGCAATCCCTTTTTCTGCAACCTCTACTTGGTATCCATAACACTATTGGGTATCGCCACCATCTTGTTTTCTCTCCTTCCAGTCTTCCAAAACCCAGAATTCCGAACCATCCGAGCATCCCTCTTCTTCGGCATGGGTCTGTCGGGTGTAGCACCTATTCTTCACAAGCTTTATTTGTTCTGGGGTGAACCTGAGGTGTTCCGCACTACAGGGTATGAGATTTTGATGGGCGTTCTCTATGGGATTGGAGCGCTAGTTTATGCTGCCAGGATCCCTGAACGTTGGAAACCTGGGAGATTTGACATTGCTGGGCATAGCCACCAATTATTTCATATACTTGTGGTAGCCGGTGCATACACTCACTATCATGCAGGATTGGTTTATCTCAGGTGGCGTGACCTGCGAGGTTGTTGATTGGTGAGCTTCTATGCATATGACGATGTTAGGGGTTATCTGATAGAGTAAAATTTGGTCAATAATGATGGGGAGTTTACGTTTTCAACAGATGTAAATTTATGATATAGTTTTGTTCATGGTAAGAGGATTGTATCCTCAGGCCGAGCATATTCTTTATGCACAATGTATTCCCATGAACAAGTCATCGATGGAAATTTACAGCATTATGTATTATTACTATCTATTTGCCTATTTGGTCCGAGCGACGAGCGACATGTACTTTGGTGCCTTTGTGTTTCTTCAATTTTCTGAAAGGCTGGGCATTCTAACACTAATTATAGATCATGGGATGTGATGATAATTTGATGTATTCTTCAGAAGAATATTTAACTTCGTTGTCAAGTAGAAATATTATTGAAAAAGAAGTTAGCTAAGTTATAAGGATAGTTCTTTATTTTTCTATAAATTTCAGTTTAATTTTATAAATTTAAAAACTGCACTTTAGTATTGTTAGTTTCATACTTTTATTTAATGGGAAGTGCTAACTTAGTAAATTTAAACATCGATTTTACTATTAAATATTGATAATTATGTTTAAAGTTTAATATACTTTAGCAAATAAAAAAGAATTATAGCTTTTTTTCAAGGACAATGCTTTAGAATTTCTACAAGAAAAGGAAACAAAATATAATATTATCATACTCAAGTCCCAAAAGAATGGGAAGATCCAAAAGGAATGCAATACAAATCCAACATGCCATATTGAGATGCCTGAATATCATAATCAAGTGAAGAAAATATAAAACTATCTAAACTTTCCACAATGCCGTTATCTAAAATTATCTCATAATTGGGATGTTGTGATAAAACATGTTTCCAGAGATGAGAATGCACTAGCGGATATATTAACAAAAAGGGCCCATCTATAATTCAATGTAGCGCATGGTGTTGTCACGTGACAACCCTTGACAACACCATGAGCTAAATTGACAACACCTCTGGGACTATTTGATAAATATTTTAAAACTTGGGACCATTTGATAAATAAATCCCTTATGTGGGACTCAACAGTAAATTTTCCTTTTTGTTTTTATGACCATCCACCTTTTGATGCACGGGGAGTGATGAGGGAGGAAGATCTTATGAGGAATTGTTATCCAGTTTTAATTCAAAAAAAAAAAGGAAAAGAAAAGGGTGCTCTGTTGCGCACTGGGGATGGCGTCAGGCGGTCAATGCAATATATTTTTATTTTAATTATTGGAATTATTGATGAGAGGATTTAATTCATCATTTGGATACTATATTCGGCAGAATCGCTACTAAAGACACGACAGTCCAAAATTAGTATATTCCTGGAATACCAGGTCATTCCCACTGTAAAAATATTTTATTTATTTCTTTTTATTGATATACATTTATATTATAATGAATTATGAATAGAACCTGGAAAAAAAAAGAATTTGAATAGAAAAAATAATCCAAAAAAATTATAGAATATGAAATGAACTCCAAGAGCATTGAAGTATTTCTTAAAGGATTATTGACAAGTTATCGTTGAGAGCTGAGACCCGTCAACTTTGGTCAAACTTTGATGAACTTCCTTACCAGTAATGGCCTCCGCTATTGATTTTAAGACTTGAAAATCACAATCTGCATTCATCCTCCCTCCAATAAATAGCATTAAATTCCCCTCACTAATTAGTAATTACTCATTAGTCATCACCGCCTCCTGAACTTGAAATCTCTTCCCATTATTACTCCTTAACTTGCCTCCTTCGCAGTCAACCCAATGAAATTCACCGATCCCGACGATATTCTCAGTTACCAACAGCCCTTCCCACTATAAATCTCATTCACCACCCTCCTTCGAATCCAATCCAATCCTCTTCCTTCCTTCCCAATGGCCAAGCCCAGCCCTCGCAGGAAACCTTACTCCGATGGCCTTCTCCTTCTCAGCGCAACTCTCTTCATTCTCCTTCTCCTCTGGACTCTGTGCTCCACCAGACTCCACCTTACATCATTCTTCCGCTCCTACTTCACTGACCCGACCAATAGAACCATATCAGGCGTAGTGCCCGACTCTCCTGAAAGAACCTTCTACGACGACCCGGAGCTGAGTTACTCCATCGAGAAACCGATGAAGAATTGGGACGAGAAGCGAAGGAAGTGGCTGCAGCTCCATCCATCCCTCGCCGCCGGAGCACAGGATCGGATTCTCATGGTGACGGGATCGCAGCCGTCGCCATGCAAGAATCGCATCGGCGACCACTTGCTGCTGCGAGCCTTCAAGAACAAAGTGGACTACTGCCGAATCCACGGCTACGAGATCCTGTACAGCAACGCGCATCTACACCCCAAGATGGACTCTTATTGGGCCAAGCTTCCCATAATTCGGGCCTCCATGATAGCCCATCCAGAGGTCGAATGGATCTGGTGGGTCGACGCCGACGCGATATTCACGGACATGGAGTTCAAGCTTCCCATGGAGAAATACAAGAACCACAACCTGGTGGTCCACGGGTGGCCCAACATGGTGTACGGAGATAAAGAGAACAAGAGCTGGACGGGCCTGAATGCAGGCTTGGTCCTGATCAGGAACTGTCAGTGGGCCATGGAGCTTACAAGCGAATGGGCGGGAATGGGCCCAATAAGCAGAGACTACGAAAAGTGGGGGAGGATATTGACATCAACGTTCAGGGACAAGCCATTCGCACTACCAGATGACCAGTCGTCACTGATATATAAGCTGTTCACGGAGAGGGAGAGATGGGGAGAGAAGACATATTTGGAGTGGGAATACGATTTGCAAGCGTACTGGGTGGGAGTGGTGGGGGGATATGAGGAGGTGGGTGAAGAGTATAAGGAGATGGAGGAGGAAGAGACGGTGCTGAGGAAGAGACACGCGGAGAAGCAGACCGCCTGGTACGGAGGAGAGAGGGCGGAGTATATGAAAAGGAAGGGTGTGAAGGAGAAGAAGAAGAAGAGGGCGTTCGTGACGCACTTCACGGGGTGCCAACCGTGTAATGGAGAACATAATCCGAGTTACGATGGGGAGAAGTGTTGGAAGGAGATGGAGAGAGCTTTGAACTTTGGGGATAATCAAGTGATTCGTAATTATGGTTTCATTCATAAGCATCTTCATAGTTCGGACGTCTCCCTCCTCCCCTATGATTATCCCTGGCTTGACTTGTATGGACCACCCCATCCATATCCCCTCATCATGTTAATTATTGTTTTGCATTCTTTCTATCGTTGTTAATTAGATTCACTAGTCTACCGACTGACCAAAAACCATGTAGATCAAAATGTTGGTTAAAAGTAATTAAAAGCAATAAATGTATAAAAGGGTACAACTTTTTCAAATACACACTTATTTATAGAAAGAACAGGAGAGAATTGATGGAGGCGATTAACGTAGATATATATACATATTGAATCGGGTAAAAATAACAGATATATTAAAATTTTACACAGGAAGAGAGAGTGTAACTTATTACCGGCCTTATTTCAAAAGTGTAACTAACATCGGCCGCTGTATATATAGTAATGGAGCGCTGCATAGCAATGTCCATGTATGTATGAACTGTGATTAAAGCAGCGGACTTGTGAATATAGAACACAAGTTATTATATGATAGCTTGATGACGGGAAGAAAAAAACACAGATATGAAGTTGGATATAGGAGGCCGGAGGAAGTTGAGCGGAATCATCTGGCTTTTGAGATGGCACAAATGGCACTGGGGACCACTGAGAGAACCTTGGATGCCATGAAGAGGCCACGTATAAAGCGAATTGAGTCAAAGCGAAGATATCATGATCTTGTGATGAACCCATTCAAAAAGGATCATGGTCTGTTTGAAACAGGAAGAGGCTTTCTTGAAGAAGAGCGAATGAGGAGCAAGATGGCCATTCTTGGCTTTCAAAGGAAGAAGAATGATACAGGATAGCAGCTTTATACACATATTCTGATGCAGAATAACAATGTGCTTGTTTTAGAATCACCTTCTCCTAACAGGCATACAAATTAATATAAATTTTTTTTTAAAATGTGTAAAAGCATTCTGAAATCCGTAAAATATGTCGGGTAAAATATCTCTTATTTCTTCTTAATTAATCAGCTAATTAACATCCCAGATTATCCAATCCATCTCTATCATCTCCTAACTTTACGAGAGTCTCACTCAATACAAGCCGTACTGTGCCAGTCATTGCATGAGCCTCCTACGCGACATGCACAGGGACCCGCCATATAACGACTTGACATATATATATTTATCGACACCTACCAAGCTAGAATTTTAGTTAATTGGAAATATTATTGAGAACAGTAGGCGTCTAAAATTCTGCCTAGGTCTCAATGCTTCCTCTGATTAAGCATCTGAAAGCGCCATATTATTAGTGGGCAAATTAAAAACAAAACAAACAGAGATGAAGAAAAGAGTCATATTAATGTTTTTATCTACATGCGTGTGTCTCTCTCTGTGTGTGTGAGTGTGTTATGATATTAATTGGCTTTTCTTTTCATGTCTTGGGGCATAAATTAGTGCATGATTGAAGGGTATCTCATTTTTCATTTTCCCACCTTTTCAGAAAGGCAAGGCCTGCAGCCTGCCACTCTTTACACGTCATATATATAAAGTGTAAAATGGGATTCGCATTCGCAAAAATAATAATTTCCTATTTGTCTGATGAACAATTTACTGTTATTTTCCAAAGATAGAGAGATTTGAGGCGTAGAAATTAGAAAAATGTGTCACTAAAAGTTCCAAGTCTCGTTGAATGCAACAATCACAAGTCTCCCAGTTTTTGGAGCCTACCGTGACATTGTCAACACTCAACATTTCACTGATCACGCACGCTACCACCGTTTCTTTTACTTACATCCCAATTTTTGTATTTATTTGCATATTAAGTGCTTGTTTGGAGATGCTGCATAAATTAATGTAAAACTCCTCTTGCATGTACGAAATAGGTATATAAAAGGAATTTCATATCAAACTCACGTAATTGTGCTATTATAATACCAGTCCAAACAAAGCCTTATATGATTGAAAGGCTGTTTCTGAAGGCACCATTTTAAACAAGCTTTAATGTACATGTTTGGGAAGAACTTATTTTCAGCAATACACGTAAATCAAGGAAAATCATTTTAAAATCTATAAAAATCATCTCAAAATCCGTAAATTCTTTTTGGATTCCGTAAATTCTTTCGGAATCTGTAAACCCGTTTCTCCCAGCGAATTCCCAAACATACCCATTATACCTAAAATATTGCAATCTAGTGGTATGATATATTTAAAGTGAGAAATCCCGCTGTTGTAACCTTAAACCGTTAGTATCTATCTGCCCATTTAATAAAAAAACAGCCTTAGTGTGCTAAACAATTTGGTTAATCGGTTTACAAGATGTGTCACCTTTTCTTTTAAAACCAGTCATCATTTGCACATGAAAGTGGGCACAACTGATTTTTTTGTTAAAGTTCATCGTGGACCAATAATAATAATAATAATGCCTCGTAATCCAAATTATATCACTCTCTATCTTTACACCGGACTCGTCGTACTTAATTTATATACATCACTAACGTTAAACCTCAAATATAATACTACAATTGTTCAAGAAGAAGAAAAAAAGATTCCTCATGGTTTTGGCTGGCATTAATTTCTTTTATTGTTACCCCTTCCCCCCTCAAAGCTTTGCTTCTTTTTATGTGATATGCAAATCAATCAATTAATTTAATAGCGTGAAAAGTAAAAGCTTAAGACACTGAAACGGAATGGAAGGGATTTTGGCGGGGGCTAATGTCGGTCGCATTCCACGTGTCCATACCGCCATTAACACTCTGCAATTTATATCGACTGATACCTCTTGCACGAAACCAGGCTTTCCCTTTCCATCTTGCCTCTCTCTCCTGTAAACGACATTCCGTAGCATCTCTTAGCTTCTCAACCCTTCTTCATCCTCTTCCACCCCTGAAACCCTCTGCTGTGTGATTTCAGCTTCAGGCAGGTTGTGATCTTCTCCATGGTAGCTTCTGCTAATTTGTAATCCAGCGAACATAGTCTTGCACATGGCGAAGGGTTCTTATCACGCGACGATTCACAAGAGACGTCAAACATGACAAATTCAATCGGCCTCCGTTTTCTCCGGATATAAAATGGTATCAGCTGAGGCTTCGCATTTTTGTAGTAACTCCACCATGGGCAAGTTCAGTTCAAGGAACAAATCCTCTAGCTGTTTTTCCGATGGTTGCCTCTTTCTCGGTGGAGCATTTTCTGCTCTTCTTCTGGTTTGGGGGTTCTGGTCATTCATAGCCCCAATCCCTCCTTCGAACCCCAATTTTGAGTCCGTTGCCACTAAACTGAAATCCTTCAAATTCCCGGGAACCGTAGCAGGAGATACGAGTTGCGCCCCATCTACGCATGGGCCCGATCTCCAAGACGACCCGCCGGAGAAAACCTTCTACGATGACCCTGACATGGGCTACACGATGGAAAAACCTATGAAGAACTGGGACGAGAAGCGAAAAGAGTGGCTGTCACGTCATCCGTCTTTCATCCCCGGAGCGCAGGAGAGGATTCTGCTCGTGACGGGATCTCAGCCTTCGCCTTGCCGGAATCCGATCGGCGACCACCTACTTCTGAGACTCTTCAAGAACAAAGTGGACTACAGTCGTCTCCACGGCTACGACATCTTCTACAACGCGGCGCTGCTTCATCCAAGAATGAAATCATACTGGGCGAAGTATCCGGTGGTGAAGGCCGCCATGATGGCCCACCCGGAGGCCGAGTGGATCTGGTGGGTCGACTCGGACGCGTTGTTCACCGACATGGACTTCAAGCTGCCGCTGCACCGTTACAAGGATCACAACCTTATCGTTCACGGGTGGACCCATCTGATTCACGAACAGAAGAGCTGGACGGGCCTGAACGCCGGCGTGTTCTTAATCAGGAACTGTCAGTGGTCGTTGGACCTCATGGAGGCGTGGACAAGCATGGGCCCACAAACAGCAGAGTACGAAAAGTGGGGCAAAATCCTCAGAGCCACGTTCAAGGACAAGGAGTTCCCAGAGTCAGACGATCAGACGGGCCTCGCGTACTTGATCGCAGAAGAGAAAGAGGAATGGGCGGACAAGATTTATCTAGAAGCCGAGTATTACTTCGAAGGTTATTGGGAGGAGATAGTGAACGAATACGAGAACGTTACAGAGAGATACAGTGAACTGGAGAGAGAGGACGAGAGGCTGAGAAGGAGACACGCAGAGAAGGTGAGTGAGAGCTACGGTGCGGTGAGGGAACCGTACCTAAAGGAGGCGGGTAACGGTAGAGGAAGTTGGAGGAGGCCGTTTATCACACACTTCACGGGGTGCCAACCTTGCAGCGGAAATTACAATCATAGGTACACGGCAGATATGTGTTGGAGCAAAATGGTGAAGGCCCTCAATTTTGCAGACAATCAGGTGATGCGTAACTATGGTTATGTGCACCCGCATCTACTGGATAATTCTGTTTCCTCAATCCCTTTCGATTACCCCGCATGAGAGAGCATGAGTTAGGTGAGTTAATGAATAATGATAAATGAATTACGTATTTGATCGATGGGGTCCAATTATAGATGGGTGAACAATGTACGCTGATATTTCTGTTTATATTTTATTATGTTTATGGGAATATGTGTTAGTACATGTGGAAGCATTGGTTGGGGGAAGTAATTAATTAATCAGTGCATTAGTGAAGCAGTATATTATGGATTTATGATATTCTGGCTTTGGATCCCTAGAAAAGGTAGAATGTTGGCTTGGTGGTTGTATCTTTTATTCTTCAGTTTTTTTTTTTACTGTGTCATGTGATCCCTTGACTCGCCTGGGTGTTGTAAATTTATGGTTATCTTCCCTGTCAAAGCCTGAAAGTTGAAAATGACCTGACAATGTGCATGGGAAAATTTTTTCTCAAAATAGTGCATCTAAGTCAAAAAGTGTATCGTTATCTTGATATCCATAAAAGCATTTTGAAATTCAGTAAAATGATCACGAAAATCGTAAAATTTTTATAAGTAATCTTGTGTTTACTCCTTAATTAGGCTTTTCTATAAAGGATTTTCAAACTGGCATATTGACTACTTGATAATTTTTTTTGTGAACGTCATGCTATAAATTGTCATAAAACGATTTATTTTAATTAATTATTCAAAACATCATGTGACACAAATGATCTAATAACCAATAATGCAGGGGTAAAAAAACCAATGAAGGGTGTTTACTCTATATATATTATTGAGTTGGGTTGTTTTGGTCCACATGTGACCATGGTTGGAGATGTCGGTTGGGGAGCATCATATCGTGAGTCTCATGAATGTTTATTTTAGACCTTCAGAGCAGAGGGCCCACTTCTTCTACGCCCATTCCCTGCGGCCCAATCACACTTACAAGCTACCAAGTCGAATGGTCCCTGATGAATCAAAATTCGAATTCCCGTTTAGAAGTTGCACATATTTAATGTCTAATAGGATATGGTTGTCGCTAGTAAAAAATGTTCCTCCTCTTATTACATTAATGTGCTTGTAAGTCAAGATAAAATTATATCGAAATCTGTAAAAACTATTTCGAAATCCATATAAATTATTTCAAAATCCATAAATTCGTAAGCCATAATTCTTTTCTCTTAACGGAGTTTTCTAACACACAATATGGTGAGAATAAAGTTTATTCCCCTTAATTTTAAATATAACATTAAAAATGTCAAATAAATAAGAGGAGCAATGCAAAATAAGCATATGATTAAGCTTGACTATGAATTAAAAATTTAAGGTGGACATTGTGCCTGTTTAGGAACACGATAGAGAAGTATTTTTATGCAAGTTGAGGTAAATATATGGAGGAATTTATCTCATTTTACAGAAAAACGCTATTAAACATGTGTTTAATTTTTAAAAATGTTGTTTCAAACAAATTCATTATATCGTAGAGGAAACATTGGCACGAGTTCTAAACTACATTTCTCCACATCATTCACACCCAAATGCACAAATAGCTTTCTTGCATGTTGACACATCTAAACATGGCAGCCAATAGCCTTTAGGCTTCAGCCTCCTACGTCAGACGCGTCTCCAAATTACCAATTTCTAAAAAATGCCAAACTCTTCTCCTTCAATCAAGGACCCCTTTCAATACCTTCTTTTATGCAGTGCTCAATTGCATCCTATTAAAAATAAAATATTAGCAACCCTCATGTTTAATTTAAAGAGTCATTTAAATTTTTTAAAAGATTAAACAAATTAATTACCTGATATATTTATTATTTTTTAATGTCTAACTTACATACCGATATATAATCTAATGGTATACATAAATACTTCACGCTATATGTTGTAGTTAAATAATTTATTTAATTTTTTAATCTCTATAAAAATTTACTGATTTTTATATAAAGAATCAAAGATAGTATATGTTATTTTATAAAACTAACGGCATGGATCCTTCGATTGATGGTTTAGGTCATGCCATTATAAAGAAGGCTTACATACCATTATAGGTTATAAAATCAATATTGTGCCTATTTAGGAAAACGGTAGATAAGTACTTTTACGAAACTCGAGATAAATATGTGAATGAGATTATCTTGTTTTACGAAAAAACATTGTTGAACGTGTGTTTGGTTTGCGAAACATACCAATTGAATCATGTCATGCCATTTGGCGTGAGGTTAACTCTTTGAATTAAATTCGAAGGCGACAAGATTCACCGCGTTCTAGTTTTGGAGGCTACTTAAAATTATGATACATGTTCTTTTTGCATCTCATGTTAAAACGCACGTCTCCTCAAATTAGCAATTACTTGTTCTTTTCCTTCATCATTATATTGTGTCCTTTCCCACCTTGTTTCTTATCCATCTCCTTCAACAACAAAACACCATAAAACCTCTTTGCTTGCTAGCTACTGACTTACATGTAATTGCAACTCTAAATGTATGAGAGGGATATATATTATTACAGAACACTGGAATTTATAATTTAGTTTTTAAGAAGTTACTGTTAGAGTGCCTGTTTTGAAACATGGTAGAGAAATACTTTTACGCAAGCGAGGTAAATATGCGAATGAGATTATCTCGTTTTGCTGAAAAATACTGTTGATCATCAGTTATCACTACAACATCACACACAAGTTTCATAGGCACCCTATATATTGAAGAGTATTATAATAAAACCTTTGCAAAATCTTGCTTGAAACGAGTGTTCCCAATTGTATCTATATAACTTGGGATGTGTTTTAGACTTTTAGTGCGCATTTTTCTTCTCTCATTTAATTTGCAATTCTTTAATCGTTTGTGTAAACATAATTATCTAATTTCAGTCTTTACTTCATACAAAACGATTACACACATTCTTCATCTCCTAAAAATTAGGTTCGCGTATCTTTAAATTTAAAAATTAATATATGAAAAGAAAGGGAATTAGGTGCTTGTTTGGGAACACCGTTCCCAAAACGGTACATGTAAGCCGAAACAAAACCATCTAGAAATCTGTAAAAACCATTTTGAAATTCATAAAAACTATCTTGAAATCCATAAAACCATTTCGAAATCCACAAAATATCTCAGAATCTATAAACTCATTTCTTCCAACGGAGTTCTCAAACAAGCACTAGCAGTGCGAACTGTCGCTTACATGCCATGTGTAAATAGAATACTTGGTTTTTTAAAACACATTTATATTTCTATTGGAGTAAATCATCTTCAAAATATTGTTAGACATTAAATACAAATATATATTATTGAAGGTTCAAACTTTAATTGATCGTGTTACGAGGAGTACGCTTTTACACTCAATCCAACCCATTTGTTAAACAGTTCACTGCTTCTTGAAATTGTACAGCACACGTAAAGTGCAGGACGTCTCAGAAATCATGCAAACACTCTTAACAGTTACCCCTCTCTAGTATTATAGACGACAATGCGCATCATATAAATAGCTTTCTTCTCCAGCTTTCGGGGGGTTCGAAATTTTCTAGTCTGTTATTTTTCCTCTACAACCATTGACGACCTCTGCTAATTTATACTTTAGCGAACAAACTACCAAATAGTTCACGCAAGCTGAATCGTTTCCACATCGAGACGCTACGCGGCTATAGATCAGACACGCCGACAAGGTGGTAACTTTTAAAACCGCCGCCTCGCCGTCTTCTCTTCTATAAAATGGCATCTCCTCAGCCTTCCTATTCTACAATGAAGCTATTATCATGGCCAGGCTCAGTTCTAGGAACAAATCCTCGATATGGTTTTCCGATGGCTGTGTCTTCTTCGGAGGTGTGCTCGCTGCTGTTTTTGTGGTTTGGGGTTTCTGGTCGTTCATAGCCCCATTTCCTACTAAAAATCCCAACTTTCAGTCAGTCACCACCAAACTGAAATACCTTCAAGGTCCCCACGGCGCTCTGAGCTGTGCTTCCGGTAAGCATGGTCCTGATCTCCGGTACGAACCGCCGGAGAACACCTTTTACGATGACCTTGAAATGGGGTACACGCTAGACAAGCCGATGAAGAACTGGGACGAGAAGCGCAAAGAGTGGCTGTTACGTCATCCATCGTTTATCCCAGGAGCGCGAAATCGGATTCTCATGGTGACGGGATCTCAGCCGTATCCTTGTCAGAATCCGATCGGCGATAACCTACTTCTCGGGTTCTTCAAGAACAAAGTGGATTACTGCCGTCGCCACGGCTACAACATCTTCTACAACAACGTGCTGCTTCATCCAAATATGGAAACTTACTGGTCCAAGTATCCGATGATAAAAGCCGCGATGATGGCCCATCCGGAGGCCGAGTGGATCTGGTGGATCGACTCGGACGCCATGTTCACCGACATAGATTTCAAGCTCCCATTGCGTCGTTACAAAAATCACAACCTCATGATTCAAGGGTGGCCTCGTCTGATACATGAAGAGAAAAGCTCGATGGGTCTGAACGCCGGCGTGTTCCTGATCAGAAACTGCCAGTGGTCGCTGGACTTCATGAAGGAGTGGACGAACATGGGCCCACAGTCACCGGACTACAAAAAGTGGGGCGAAATACAGAGAAACATCTTCAAGGACAAGTATTTCCCGGAGTCAGACGATCAGGCGGGGCTGGCTTACTTGATCTTGGAGAAGAAAGAGAAATGGGGGAACAAGATTTACTTAGAAACAGAGTACGCGTTCTCGGGGTATTGGAAGAATCTGGTAGGGACGTATGAGAACATAACAGAGAGATACAGTGAAGTGGAGAGAGAAGAGAAAAGGTTAAGGAGAAGACATGCAGAGATGGTGAGTGAGAGTTACAGTGACATGAGGGAGAAGTACGTGAAGAAGAAGAAGAAGAAGGAGATGGAGGATGCGAGTTGGAGGAGGCCATTTATAACACACTTCACAGGGTGCCAACCCTGCAATGGAAATCACAATCAGATGTATTCAGCGGAAGCTTGTTGGAATGGGA